>JAODAC010084134.1:0-41792 GCA_027575185.1 Mimaenictus wilsoni | reverse complement strand
TATACCTAATTTACTTTTAGACGTATAGATGGCGTTACAATTGTTCAAAAGTAAAAAAGTATCGAATATTGATTAGTATCGACAACTATTTTTACTTTTTACCACATTTTTACCTTTAGAATTGACGTATGCACCTTTAGAAGTGGTATTTATATTGTTTTCACTTGTTGTTCATGTTGGTTTCTACATATTTCCTATCGATAATTATCGTTATCGATAATTACTTATTGATAATTTTTGTCATTTTTTAACATGTACACCTTTACGAGTGGTACTTACATTGCTTGCTTACATTCACTTGTTCTACATCTCCTTTTTTACGAAGTTATCAAATTCCAGCTAACTCCTTATGTCTTCCCCCCTGTGGGTAGTGTTAAAGACGTCACGAGATATTTGCATAAATCATCGAAAACGTGTCTCTGCCTTTAAGGCAAGGCAAGCAGTGTAACCCTGGGTTAATGTTTACCCTTGTACGACTATGACTAGCTGTGAGGACTTTGGGGTGGGAGGGTTGCGATGGGGTGGCAGGAATGCCCTGGCAGGTATTATAAGCGCACCATTTGCCTGAAGACGAATAGTTTCCGAGGTCCTAATGCAGGCCATTCGCAGCCGCTACGCGCACGCCAAATCAATCACATATATCACGACCGAAGGCGAAAACCGTCTACCGATCATGCGTCCCCAAACGCAGGAGAGCGCAGGAAAAAATACACATGCAAGAGCTATGCAAAGTGCATTTATTGCGGGTATAAATTTGCTTTCCGTAGAACGAGTCAATTCATTCGGAGGGGGTTTTAATGTCTTTTGCGTGTGCATTTTAAAATGTACGAGTACGCGCTTGTATGTAGTTTGAGTAAGGCTTGTTGGTTGTTCCGGCAAGGTTGTGAATCTTCACCGCGACGTGAATGGCGTGGAATGTTAATGTTTGATGGGTTTGTGCAGCAGGCTGCCTCCCTAGAGAAGGTCCTCAAGGAGCAGCAACAGCAGCAGCAGTTAGAACTGGAGCGCGCCTGGGACCAACAGGAGCGCGATGCGAAGGGCAACGGCAGCACCAGCCCCGGAAGTGATGCCGCCGCTCGTCACCATGACCACTCGCCGCCGCCGGTATCATCGCTCACCTCCGACGCGCAGAAGGCGCTTAATGCGGCTATTCCTGTCTCGCAAGTAAGCAATTCTACTAGTTTCGGAAACAGTAAAACTTTTACTAGATACTTGGCAAGGAAAAAATCACTGGCGCCATCTGTAATCGTAAGCAATCGAGTAAACTGATTGAATATTTTAGCAGATGGTGTCACTGAATTCATTACTAATAATTATCGATATGTAATCACAGCCATGACTGTTGCCAAATTTATTGACTTTAATTATTTTCCGAAAAAAGGCTCAAGTAGGTAGCCATCCTCCAATGATGTCATCTCCTGTCTCTGGACTACACCACATGCAGCAGTTGCTGCAACAGCATGTGCTCAACCCTTCACAGTTGCAGAATTTGATGAAGCAACACTCGCTTTTACAACAACAACAACATCAGGTAATAATTCCTTGTTTCCATATACATCTTCTGTCGTTCTGACCCTCGGTCTTTTTGTCCTTCTATATTTCTGTCCCTCTGTCTTTCTATCTCTCTGTCTTTCTGTCCCTTTGTCATTTTGTCCTTCTGTCCTTCTGTCCTGCCCTTCTGTTCTTCTGTCCTTCTGACCTTCTGACCTTATGTCCTTCTGTCATTCAGTCCTTCTGACCTTCTGTCCTTCTGTCCTTATGTCCTTCTGTCCTTCTGTCCTTCTGTCCTTCTGTCCTTCTGTCCTTCTGTCCTTCTGTCCTTCTGTCCTTCTGTCCCTCTGTCCCTCTGTCCTTCTATCCTTCTATCCTTCTGTCCTCCTCTCCTTCTGAGCTTCTGTCTTTTTGTCCTTCTATACTTCTGTCCGTGTGTCCTGCTATCTTTCTGTCCTGCTGTCTTTCTGACCTTCTGTTCTTTTGTTCTTCTATACTTGTTTTTCCATTTGTCCTTCTATCTTTCTGTTCTTCTGTCATTTTGTCCTTCTGCCTTCTGCCCATTTGTTCTTCTGTTCTTCTAACCTTATAACTTTCTATTCGTCTCTCCTGTTCTTCTTCCCCTCTTCTCCTTCTTCTATTAGATTCCACTGATTCAAGTTTTTAACTTGCAAATTTAGCATCAACTAGCAGAAATAGGCAAGAAACAAATGGAAGCAACAATCCAACAGCTCCAAGAACAACTTCAGCTGAATCTCATCCAGCAGACGCACATCCTGCAAAGTGGTGACAAGAAGAAAGCACCCGGTTCCCTTCAGCAACTGAGTATTCAGCAACAGCAGCTCATTCAACAGTTGCAGCTGATGCAGCGACAGTACGTGGTCCATCAAGGCATGGGAATGCAACCGTTGATGTTGCCCCAGCCCAATCTTAGTTCACGGGATGTCCTCAGTCCCTGGAAGGAATCCAGTGACAGGGATCGGGATAGAGATCATCAAACTACAAAAAGCGATATGAATGGTAAATATTTAGAGAGAGGTTACTTCATTTGAGGTTCTAAGAGTATATTAGGCTTGCTAGGTGCTTTAACGCCAAGTAGATCAAGTCGAGAGGAGTCCATCAGTGATGAGAAGACGGACAGAGCTGGAAATAACACACCAGACCGGGTTCATCATCTGTATGGTCATGGGGTTTGTAAGTGGCCTGGTTGTGAAGCTATTTGCGATGATTTACCGACTTTTATGAAGTAAGTAGATTTGAATTTTATCAGGTCGTGTCGTTTTGCCCAACATACAAACAAAAAAGTTCATCTATTCGATTCCAACACGATTTCTTTTTTTGCATCTCTATTTCGATCATGTTGTACCTTTTTTCTTGAACCCTCAAGGGATTAACATTTAAACCCCCTCGAAAACCATCAAAAGTCTTGCATATTAATTACACGACGCGCCGTAGCGCCGGGAGGAAATTAATCCTTTTTCGTCTCTTTATCGTCGCTTCTTTGTCATCGTAAGACTAAGACCTAACGAAGGCTTTGCATTTTTAACCAACAGACATCTCAACACAGAGCACATTCTCGACGACCGATCAACGGCACAAGCTCGAGTGCAAATGCAAGTCGTCTCGCAGCTCGAACTCCAACTGCAGAAAGAACGCGATCGCCTGCAGGCCATGATGCACCACCTGCATCTCGCCAAGCAGATGGGCACCCCCGAACCATCTCTACAGGGAGATCTCACAAGCACCGGCGGAGGCGCGAGTACACCCTCGTCGAAGCCGTCGTCCGTGTCGCAGGCACCACCCGTCTCACTGGGCAACCTCGTCAGCGCGGTGCGTTCACCGGTGCTGCATCAGCATCAGTCTAACGTCGCTGGTCCGATTCGTCGGCGAATAAGTGACAAATCTGCTCTCTCCCTCGCTGGCGGTGAGTACATCCTCTTTGTAATTTCAATTTCTCATCATTTTTGCCTTCATATCACTCTCCCTCTTTCTCCAGATCTCCCTAGGACCTAGGATCTCCCTTTCTTTATCTCCTTAAAGTCTTCCTTTCCTTACTCTGCCCCCTAAGTCCCTCTCCTTCTTTATTATCTTTATCTCCTTGTCTCCATCCCTGGGCTATTTTATCACTGACTCTTTCTAACAAAATTTACATACTGATTGATGATAATTGCATTCAAATCTTTCATCTTTCCAAGAGTTTACAAAATTAACTAACTTAAGCTGTTTTTAACGCCTTCATGCTGCCTTCTTCGACTTGATAGGATTACCGTACATGTTGGAACGTGCTGGACTCGACGTACAGCAAGGTAGACTTAAGTAAAACATGCCTAATTTACGGATTATGACTTATATACTCCCTATTTATACATAACTTATCATAAATGTTTCTTTAATCTCTAAAAAACTAAGCCATGATAACTAATATGTTACAGAAATTCAACGAAATCGAGAATTTTACAAAAATGCTGACGTACGGCCGCCATTTACTTATGCATCGCTCATTCGACAGGTAAAGTATCTCGTTTTAATTCTTATATGTTCTCAGACGGGTACTAACTGTATAATGTATACCCACTCTGGGAACATCTCGAAATTATTCTGGGAACACCTAAAAACAACTCTGGGAACACCTAAATCATCTAAACATAGATGTATAATAACCTTAAAATCCCAGAAACATTCTATAATGGATTACCTTAATTCTAACTATTTTCTAGTCAATAATCGAGTCGCCAGATAAACAACTAACGCTCAACGAGATCTACAACTGGTTCCAGAACACATTCTGCTACTTCCGACGAAACGCTGCCACGTGGAAGGTAATTAAGTTCTTTCTAAATCACTCTCCCTCTCTCAACACAAAGAATTTTCTGTCTTCAAAACAATGAAAACACGCGTAGTACTTCCGACTTCATGTCGGCATTGCCAGCCGTGTATAACCGACGTATAACCAGCTGGCGCCTTGTACTAATTGATTTACAACTGTCCCTTTTTCATAATCATAATATGCCTCCAAATAATTCGTAAACGATGGTAAAGTATAGATGTACGCAGCATGTCTAGAGATTTAAGAAGCTTCTCGATGTCTTTTCTTCTTATTCCATTGTTGCTGTGGTGGTAAGACACAGATTTAGAACGGATGTGGTTTAGGCTAGGTCCTGATGGGGTGACGCCGTCTGCCATGAACATGATTTGATGGAGGATTTTGTTGTTTTGTTTCTTTCGCATATAGAACGCAGTGCGCCACAACCTCTCGCTGCACAAATGTTTCATGCGCGTGGAGAACGTTAAGGGTGCCGTTTGGACCGTGGACGAGGTGGAGTTCTACAAACGACGGCCACAGCGGTGCTCCTCGGGCCCGCTCGCCCAACCTGTCGTCGGGTACGTCGAGGCATCCAAACCTCAAAACACTCTTCTTGTTTTTTTTCCTCACCAAAACACCTCTCAAAAACCTCTCATTACATATTCTTACAAATTTGCACAATTATAAAGCCTTGTTTATATTGTAAGCTGATGATGACTTAAGGGGACTTTCACACTGAAAACGTGATATTTTCTAAAGCTTTCTATAGCATCAACAGATATGTTCTATGTGAATTTAGGGTTTTTCGAATTATTGCCAGATTTAAGAAAGGTTAAATCAATTTACAATATAAAATGGGCTTTTAATTAATAACATTTGTTGTGTCGTTTTTGTCCATTTTAACTACTTTTTTTACTATTTAATCTCTTTTATAAATATTTACTCGTACATATAGTATAAATAACAAATGTATTTTTAACTTTTTTAAATCTATTTACTAACAATTTGTTGTGTAACGTGAGCGTGTTTGTGTGTGTTGGTTTTTTTTTTTATCTGTCGAATGTATGGCGTGTGTATGATAAGGAAATAAGGGCCGGTTCAGTACTGCGAATAACCTGCTGCCATCTAACAATTCCTGCGCCCGATGGCGATGCTGAAGACTTCGGAAGGTATCTGTCTCTTTCTCTCTTTTTAATTCTCACCGAAAAACATAAATTATATATTATACTACTAAGAACCCAAATTTATAAAATATCGCCCTTTTTAAATCAAGGGACGCTTGAAACTTTAATGAACATATTGTATAATAGTTGCCCAGAGGCACCGGGTTCGAGCCACCTTCATACAAAGTGACGAAGCAGTGGTGTTGATTTGTTTGTTGTGATCTGTTTCTTTCTTGGGTACTCAATGCTACGACCACCCCCTTCACATACTACTACTACTTCTACTACTACTACTACCACCCACTTTCGACGACTCGTATGTGCCCATTGTGTGTGCGTGTGTACGCTTGCCACGTGTGTTGTGCCACGTGGCTGTGTATCCATCCATCCATCTCGGCTGCGTTGTATTACGCGATCTCGCGTGCTGTGGTGGGTCTTGTGTACCGTAGAACGCGATACGCACGAATCTCTCGCTGCACAAGTGTTTCGTGCGCTACGAGGACGACTTCGGCTCCTTCTGGATGGTCGACGACGCCGAATTCGTCAAGCGGCGCCATCTGTCGCGTGGCCGTCCGCGGAAATATGACCCAACCCCATCACCCACTCCACCCCACTGCGCACAGTAAGCACGAGATGAAAAACAACAAAATTCGCTCTCATTTTCATCAGAAGTGTACTTGATTTAAGTTCTACGTCAATTTAATCGTTTTACGCGTACTTTAGAGTCCTTAATTGACTCAAGTCAACTCAAATATTTTTATTCATCTTAAATGTTGGCCCTTTAAATCTTTTAAGTCGACTTTAATCGTTTAAATCGACTTAAATCAACTTAAACTGAAACTTGAGTCGACTTAAGCTAATTAAGATTAATTTACGCCAGATTAAGTTACTTACGATAAAGTTACTTACGATAAAGTTACTTAAGATACAGTTACTTAAATGCACTTAACTTTTCATTTTTAACTTAACTTAATTGAACTTAACTTAAGTACATTTGATGCAAATGGTTTATGTCAACTCCCCCCCCAAGTTGATTGTTTCTTTCCAAGGACGTTTTTTTTTATTTGTTGCCCCCACTTAAAAAAGAACACCACCGAGTAGTCGATGTGCTTATTCCTCCCTTAAAGAGCGCCATCTATGCATGTTCCTGTCGTAAAGCCGTAGACAAGTGATAGTAGCATGCAACCGAAATGATTAATCAAACTTTTTCTCTGCTCCCAAATGTTGAGCAAGTTGTTCCACGTTGTTCGATGTGCCGAAAAACATGCATGCCCTTATCCCTTGAGATTGATCATCCCTCTAATACCTCCATGCCGTTTGTAGGCAATATTTAAGCAGTACCCACATATACAGTCGTAAATACGGGCCTAGGAAATTTGACGCACCGCGCGAATTAATATTGTCACGGGGTGGCCCGAGGACAAGAAAATCTCCCCGTTAAGACGCAAGAAAGTACGCGATAAGACGGAATAATTTATATCCGAATACTATCTCAATTTAGCCAGCCGTTTGCCTTCGCTTGCTTTGGCCTAACCCTTTCTATATCCTAGGGTTCAGATTTTGCAAATTAATTGGTCGACTCTAAATTATTCTCGTAGAAATCGTCTTTACATTCTAAAAATCACAAAATATTTTAAAAAATTATTTAAGACCATTTCAAACGTATTTTAAAGAATTTTAAAGTAAAGTTTGTTTTAAAAGAAGAAGATTTGACAATCCTTAAACGAAAATAACTGTAAAAAAAAAACCTGAAAATCACGAAAACGAAACTACAAAACAAATAAAACAAGTGCAAACTCATAGATTTCAATTAAATTCAGTTATTACACACCACACACGCTTGTCCGTACACCAGCCAAATATTTCAGACCCCCTAAAATGTCTTAAATCCCCCTGACCCCCCTAAATAACTAAAAACCTTTTAATTTCATTTATGCACGTCCAAAATGGGGCCTGAAACATTCTAGGTTTTAGACCTAAACAGCTTCTTCCTATCTAGTTCCCCCTATGTTTTTAGCCCCCTTTTTGCTACCCCCTTTCGGCCGCCCGCCCGTCTCATATCTCTTTAGTTGAGCCGGCTTTTAGAATGTTTGGATATAGCCGCATATGTAAAGCGCGAGCGCGCGTTTTGCCCGGCGCATTCGCCAAAATTTGTTTACATGCGCGAGCACAATCAATGTTCTTAGAAAACCAAAGCCAGACTCGCGACGAGCCCGGCTCGTGCACTCAACCAAAGTGCATCTCGTGCATTATCGTCTCTCATTTAGACAAATTCAGTGTACCGCGGAAAACGCAGCGCATGCTAATGGCATTAAATGCATTTTAATGTTTGGAATGAATGTTGAATACTCGGACGTTGCAATCTCATCGTTGCAATCTCATCGATGAATATTAAACATACGAAAAGGTATTAAGGTAATATTTTATAAATAACATCAAATAATAGGTTAATTCAATTTTTAGATTTACAATTTTTAAATATCAATTTACAATATTTTTTATAAAATCTTGATGTTTTTAACTCTTTTTAAATATTTGTTTCGGTCTTGCATGTTGCTTTTAGAAATGTTCCTGTATATTTTACATTCAATTTTTTTAAATTCAAATAATAACTATACAATTTCGATGCTTTTAAAGTTTAAAAGTCACTCAGTCAGAATTCCATAATAATCCAGAAGGCATCAAAAGGTACGTTTTATTTTGGGTACAGGAACAAATAGATGCAATCAAATATTTTCGTTCTACATGTTTATTTGCATGATTTCGAACTTTTTCTTTTGTTTTCCTGTTTTTTTTTTGTTCCCTACATCTGTAAATAACGTTTGGTAAATGTTTTCTCGGCTATAACATGCGCGTTAGCTGCGTAAATGGCGTCAATACCCTAAAACGATGTTTGTTTGTTAAACATACGCATAAATAACGCAGCTAACGCGCATATCAATGATTTGCGTGGGTTTCGCAGTCAAACGTCACAAAATTTCAAAGTCAAATGTAAGTTATTTCGCTCTTTTTGAACTTTTTACAACTTCTCAGCTTTTTAAATACATCTAGATGTTTTTATATGTATATAATTCCCTCTCTTTTTGTACATTTATGTACATATTTCCTATTTCTCTCGATGTTGTGTTCGTGCTTATCAAACTTTTGGGTGTTAAAGAATGGTGTATGCTAAATTTGTTTGGTTTGTTTAGGGGTGCGTCGAAAAGTCCCACGATGAACCACAGTCCTCCGATGTATGGCGAATCATTACCGTCGAATTTACAGGTAGTTTTTTTGATAACATTGGGTTGATTTAGAACGTTTGGTTTATTTGTGTGTTTAGTATTCACAGGGACCGCTCTTAGAAGAAAGTCTGGCGTTTCTTTCGAGTGCTGCGAACATGGGTCGGCAACGTGAACGGTCCGAATCACCAAATCATGATCTTTTAAGGTTTGTTTAATTTGTATAAACATATTTCGATGATTCGTTCATTTATTGCCATAACCAGACAATGCGCGCCATCTGTTGGTTTTCATGTTAATTCTAATGACGTTTAAGAGAAGCCAACTTCGATGCGACGGTAAATGGTGGAACTAAAATATGTAATTCAAAGTTTGTTTCCAAATAATTTCTAATATACTAATTTTGGAATTCTCATTCATACAGTAATAGAATCTCTATGAAATGTACTTTATTTTGGTATATCCTATCAAGTCCAAAGATAGTGTTATCATTGAGAAATCTAACATAAAAAATCGAGTTTTATTTTAATAAATTTTCTAGATCTCCGATGAATGGATTGCACATCAAACAAGAGAGTCTGATGACACCTGAGCATCCCCATCATCCACTCCTCAGTCAACAGCAACCCTCCCTGCCGCCCCACCACCATCATCATCATGTCGATCGCGAGGTGGCACCACCACCGCCACCCCCACATCACGTCATCAAACGTGAAGTTCACCACGACTACGACGATATGGAGGCGGACGCACATGACGGCATCGCCGAGGATCTCACCGTGGGGCAGGAGCATGCCGAGCCTCACGTCAGTGGTGGCAGCGTGGGCGATGCGTAGGCAACCAACCCTACTGCGTTTAAATCGCCCGCCTCCACATACACACAACTACAACCATAACCATGCGTCATATCTCCGAGCGTCAAAGCGTTCGACAACAAAAACGAACACTCTGTACATACTGCAACTGTGTGTAAATAGTTAAAATGTTACTACGGATGATGGAAGTGTGTTTACGTATTGTTAATTGTTTAGAACTTAAAAAAATGCAACAAGAGGACGGTGGTCGCGACAAAGTCGTGCGAATCGTGTCGAATCGGTCAAGAACCAGTAAAGGCGTAGAACGGGAAGCGTTTTTTAGGTTATCGCTATTTAACATGCCATACATACTATTACATTACAGGGTTATTTATTAAACGTGATGCATTTATGTAATTGTTTCAAAATCACACTTAAAAAACACATTAGCATACATAGATGGCGCTCTAACGAATACTGTACCAGTTCGTCAATTTAAGACATACGTTTTTTTCATAGATACCTTTAACTACTCACTGTAGAAAGAGATGGAATAATGACAAATGTCTTAAATTGGCTAACTTTCTGTTAGGCAACACTCGCTAAAAATGATAAAATCATTGAACAACAAAGTATTAACATGACAAAATGTTGTTTCTTTTACATAATTATCGGCAAATTTTGCAAACTAATTTTTGCAAAAAAAATCGATGGAAAGATAAGCAATATTGTAAAATTTGGGTAAACAAGCCAAAAATCAGACAAGATAAGAGCATTGTAAACATCGGAAGTAATTTATTCCATATCACTATAAATTTAACGAAAACAAGAAGACGAAGAAAAAGAAGAAGAAAAAAACAAGTATAATAACGTTATATATCAATGTATAAACTAAATAAAAATAGCGACTAGGTGGTGAAAACAAGAAATAATAATAGGTTTTCGTATACAACCAATTATACATAAAACAAACATTTAAAATAGGTAGACAACTTGTTCATCTTCATCTTAATCAAATTCACAATGTGAATACAACTAACTCACAATGTATTTATTTCAATTCTTTTTCCATTTTGATTACTAATAATGTACCCCTTTTTTCGATAATGCCACAGCTAAATTTAAGCATTGTATTATAGTTCTAAAGCGAGAGGAATGTGGTTGGAAGTTATTATATGATGTAGTTATTTGTACAATTGTTTTTGTGTCTCTTGTTTTTGGAGGGCTTTCACGAAGAGAGCCAATTCATATCTCATTGTTGCCAAAAAAAAACTACATTCGCATACATGTGATAGTACTTTAGTTCGAAAAAAAAACACACAAACACACACTTTATCGAATTACTTAGGGTATATCATAGCATATAGTGTTGATCAGTGTGGATGAAATTCGCCCGCAGTGCGTTGTTTCATTTTTCGCAGTTGTTTTGCGTTTGCACCTTAAAGGGACTCTTTTGCTAAACAGGGGCTGAGGGAGGACAGGCGTAAGAAAGACACTCGAGCTCGACATATCATAGCTGCAAAACTGAAGAAATCTAACAAAGGATTGCATAAGCGATTCACGTGAATGGTGGATAAACAAATAACGGGATGACATGCTGTGCTGTACTTTCTTGTATATCAAATATCCTCTCCTTTGTTTAAACTAATAAAATTATTATTACTATAAATAAAGCAATAATAAAATATTTTATTAGTTTTATATTTAATTAATCATAGCAATGTTAATAACACCTAGGCTGCAGTTTATAATTGAGTATGCTTTTCGTAATATTAATTTTTATAACTCAAAATGACAATACCTAACACTTTTTTCAATCGTATAGTATGAGGTATTACTGTATTGCGATTAGTTAGAATTGACGAACTGCTGGCATTCCTGTGTACTGTCAAACTAAGGGATCCCACTGATACCTACCTACACCTTTATATTTTATATTTCTGTGTAGCGGCCAAATGGTGGAACTAAAATGTGAAATTCAAATTTTGTTTGCAAATTATTTCTAATATACAAATGGTCAAATTCTCATTTATACAACAATTTAATCTCTATTAAATGTAGTATGCTTTGATATCTCCTATAAAGCCGAAAGATAGTGTAATCATTGAGAATTCAACCGTGAAAAATAGAGTTTACGAAAAATGACCAATTATTTTCATATTTCCTGTAATTCTAGGATTATAAATCATACACCATTCGATTCAGAGTGAAATTTGCTACAAATTTTGGTATGAATGAGAATTTGTCCATTTGTATATTAAAAATTATTAGAAATAAAAATTTGAATTTCACATTTTAGTTCCACTATTTGGCCGCTATGCTCGAAAAACTCGACATTTCTCGAAAAAGAAGTTCTTTTACACGATAAATTTCTCAATAACAACCGAAAATTTAGGTATAAATGTCCATATCAAAACAAACTATATTTAATGAGCAATTGATCCGTGTAAGAATATGCAGTCTATAACATGCAGATTAGAAAATATTTTCTAACAAAATTTGAATTGGACGTTATAGTTCCGCATTTTTCCGCTACGTCGTACCGGTCGGACCTCATAAGAAAGTTAATTTAAAGTATGCAACCCATCGTTTCCAAAACTGATATTTATTTGAAATATCACAAAGTCTTTATAATAATATTTAAACATTCATAATGCTTGTCACATAACAAAAAAATAACCAGAAATCCCTCTAGAACTCATAATTTCCAAGTGAAACAAATATGCGATTCCTCACCCTTTCCCGCCTAAAAGACACACAAAATAACACACGAAACCAACAAATAACCAAAGATTATCCAACTGTTGGTACGTTCACATGCTTACTCGCAAAAATGGCACAATCAGGCCAATCGCCTTACGAAAAAGCCAAGAATACTTGCAATCGTCGTGGATCTAGTGTGGACGAGCTTAAATTTACACTGCGGAAGGTAGTAAACAAAGAAAATGGTCTATATATGACATCACTTTCTCAATAAACAATCTGTACGTTGTTGTAGAAATTTAAAAATCGTTTGCGAGATCTTCGTAGCAAATCTGTTGATTCTGGTCGAAGTCTCACCGACGACATCAACGAAGGTTATCGTGAATTACTTCAAAACCTCCAGATCAATTCGAATAATCATGTGTTTATTGAACCGGAAGACGCAATGCGAATATTGCGTGAAATCCAACAGGAGCTGCTCGACCAAATTACCGATGAACAGATCACAGATTATGAGAAGTCCGTCCAGAACGAAATGAATTCTATAGTGGAGAATTTAATCACGTGTCGTATCTGCGAAGAGTATAGCGAGGAAGACATTTGTACAAATTGCCAGAAACATTTCGCTGATTGAAATTTCTTTTTGTTGAAACATCACAAAATATGTTATGATTATAAAACAGAGTAATATGTATTAGATACGAGAATTATAAGTATTTGTTTCTGAATAAATTGTAATGAGAAATAGAACTAATAAAGAGCTATGTGTACATGATTATTTTATAATTCTTATGAATTAATGAAACATTTGTATGAACGGCTATTCATACACTTTGAAAAAACGAAAATTAATGAGATAAATTACATCTTGTGAATTATATGTAATTAAAACTTAATTTTACTTTATTGACTATAGGCAACCAAACCTACATTAGTTTAAAGATAGCAATACAGGCAACTCTTCCTGCACGTTAAAAAGTTTAAACACCGTAATTCCTTTCAATATTGTATAGAAATCAATGTAATCTACATGTTAGAAATTGTTCTTTATGTTTTTGGCGACATGTATGAGATTTGAAACTGAATTTAAAAATAAGAAAATTCAATTGTTGACTATAGGCCACCAATCTAACATCTTTAATGTTCATTCGTAAAATTATAAATTAGTGAAATTTCTTTACAATTACTTTTCAAACAATAGCATTACCTCATAAATAATTTCCAGAAGGTTTTCCATATTGAAAAATGATGAATACCAAGTAAAAGTTGGAATTCCCCCTGTGACAACATGGCGCCTGCGCCCGTTGTCTATTCTCGCAGCGATTGAATGCGTAAACATCACGAAAAACAGACAGACGGAATGGAAATTGAGAAATCCTACTGTTTGTGCGGCTCACACTACGACCCGAACGTGTTTATGATCCAGTGCGATGTGTGCAAGGACTGGTTTCACAGCAGGTGACACATGTGCACTTCCCGAAACCATCACAAAACTCCCCAAAACCTCTGCAACCTAACCTCCGAAGGGCTTTGTTTACTAACATTTCTCAACTAAAATCATTCCAACAACTCTACGAACGCCTATTACTTAACGACTAAAACGTAATTGTTGCAGATGCACGGGTTTTCAAGAGCAAACTGCGCCCGAATTGGATAATTACCACTGTCCCAGATGCACGCCTGAATATGGCCCTTCCCAATGTATGTTTGCCAAAATGCACGTATTAACGTACTCAGCAGTCTTAAAACAACTTGGTTTTAGTCAAACCGTATCGAAATTACCACCGCCATGATTATTGGGATGAAAACGCGAGCTTTAAGCCGGTGCAAACAGGCACGGCAACATTTATTAAGGAACTAAGAGCGAGACACTTTCACAATGAAACTGAGGTAGTCCTCTATCTCAAAGGGCACATGCTTACTGAGGCATACCTTCTGCAACATGGCTTTGAAGTGCCTATTGTAATTGCAAGCAAGGAAGGTTTAGAAATGAATGTGCCACCCGTAAACTTTACTTTGTACGATGTAGAGCAGTATGTTGGAGGCGAGCATGAAATGGACGTCATCGACGTCGTACGACAAATGGACATTCGTATGAATCTCTCAGACTTTGTCCGATACTACTATTCGTTGAATAAAACGAAGGTTTACAATGTTGTTAGTCTTGAATTCAGCAAAACAGGGTACGTACGTTGTCTAACTGTTAGTATACAGCCTTAGATTATTTATCGCCAATCTCAGAGGTACGTTTACTATACCCATCTTCCTCCAAACCACGGCGATATCTTTATGACATCTGGCGACGTATGGCTTAGTTTTTCACAAAACTAAGGCAATATCCCAACTGTAATTTATCAAAATCATTATTTTCTTAAATTGTTGAAATTATTTCTTTATTTAGTAAATTATCGAAATTAGCAATTTACTTTGTTTGCAGATTATCGAAATTGATAGATGCGCCAATGGCAGCACGCCGTTTAGATTGGGCTAACACTGTATGGCCGAAAGAATACGCCTTTGATCAACTATGCGTGCAGAAATACTGCCTGATGAGCGTTAAAGACTCCTACACGGATTTCCACATTGATTTTGGCGGGACGAGCGTATGGTATCATGTCCTTAAAGGCCAGAAGATATTCTATCTAATTAAACCAACGCCGGCGAATCTAACACTCTATCAACAATGGATGACATCGTCGAATCAGAGCGAGACCTTCTTCGGCGATCAAGTAGACGCGTGTTTTCGCTGCGTCTTAGATGCAGGTCAAACGATGATGATTCCTACCGGGTGGATACATGCGGTGTTAACGCCTGAAGATTCTTTAGTTTTTGGTGGGAATTTTTTGAATAGTTTAAATATTTCAACACAATTACAGTAAGTATTTCATAATTTCCAATCTTTAAGCAATGCCTCCAATAATATGTTTTCAAGAATCTACGATATTGAAAAGAAAGTTAAAACAGCGCTTAAGTTTCTCTATCCCTATTTTGAGACGATGCATTGGTTTGCCGCCCAGAAAATGCTGATACAGTTGCAAAAAATTAATAGTGAAGGAGGAAAATGTCCGGATTTGTTGTTGACTGGACTTAAGACGCTTGTTACTTATTTGAGATCATGGAATACGATTACGGATAAAGAGGTATGAGCCTCTTTTGGTAAATTTGTTTGATTAAGAAATTCTTAGGATATGTCTATGAATACAGATGATAATTTGTTGGGCAATCATATTTTTAGATGAATGCAGCTTCAAAAGAACAAATACCGTTCGGTATGAGTGTAGCGAAGTTGTTTAAAGATATTTCGAAGGAGGTGCGAACCGCTGAGCGTTTTTTAAACACTCTTAATCCACCCAAACCTGAGAGGGAGTCAAAACGTGCGAGAAAACGGCCTATTAATAAGGATTTCGTTGATTTTCCTTTTAAGAAAACTTCGCTAGATGTAAGAATTTTAAAATTTATTTTAATCCTTTGCGTTTGAGACGCTCCTTGTTAGCGCAATGTGGCAAATCAAGATGAGTGCGTCTATCCCAATACTCATGTTCTTTGCGCCAACGTTCTGAGCGCGTTTCTACAGTATCATAGTCAGGCACCGCTCGAGCGCAAAGAATTAAAGATTCTCTATTTTTATTTGGCATCTCTATTTAGTCTTAAAAATTCTAAACATGTTTATAAATAGTTTTTAGGGAAATCTGAAGTCCTCCCACAGAAAACAACGAAAAAATCAACGCCAGCGAAGGCAAAAACTAAAGCATTAAACAAACCAGTAACAACAGAAGAGAAAAAACTTTTGCTGGCTCCACCTTTACCACCACCGCCACCACTGGAAACTGCAACAGCTGTTCATCGAGGTGGAACTGTTTTAAAAATTAAATTAGGGTAATAAAAACAAATATCAATTTCAAACTTCATTATTTCTTTATAATTTTTTGTTTGTTTCAGAAGTAAAGAACCATTAAGACTAGATCAACACACTCAACCTAAATCTGTGTACGATTTCAAAGACGATGATTCTCTAGACGATTCATTAGGTTTGTTTATCGATGAAAACCCAACACCCCCGGCTCCGATACCTACAAAAAGTAAAAAACAACATATAGCTAAACCTCCCATGATAGTCACCAATTGGGCGCAAAAAATCGAGGTAATCGAAGAGGAAAACCCAGCGAATGGTATCGAATCCCTCCTAAAGGCTTCAGCTCTCACCAATTTGGTGGTGAATTCAAAGATGGATCATCCCCAAGGTAGAACATCACCCTCAACACAAGAGGCTATCGCTGGGATGCTTTCAATAGGTCAGACTTTTGTGCAGCCGCCGAAAAAGTTGAAGAATCGTAGGAATCGTCCGAACGCCCCCAATCTATTAGAGGAGGAAGTGGTTCACGTTCATCAAGATGATGATTACAGTAAGTTATTCGTTATTGTAATTGATTTTTCATTACGTTTTTTACTTTTAAAGTTTTATTTACGTTTTTTCAAGCTTTTAATTCAGTTTTTTTTTTTTCAATGTTTTAATTGCGTTTTTTTAAAACTTTTTTTAAGTTTATCCTTCGATAGAGGATGATGAAATGTATACACCGATTGGGATTGATGAGTCGTGGAGTCCGAAGGCTAGAGTTGGTCCATTGCTGCCGAAAATGAATAGACCTGCGAGGGAAGGTACGAAGAAGGAGGCGGTCGAGAAGGTGCTCGAAGCGGCGGCTGCAAGACGGCGAACCCCTGCCACTGGGAGTGGTAGCAAGGCGAAGCGGAATCGTAGTCGGAAAAAAACGAAACCTATTAAAGTGGTCGAGGTGGCCATGCCTTTAGGATTAGCAGCGCCCACTGAGAAGACGACGACGACTGGTGCTGCTGGCGGTGGAGGAGGTGGTGAGGTAGTTCATTTACAACCGTGTATGACTGTGATAGCACAACCTGTAGTAATACCGGGACCGTCGACGACGCAACAACCTACGACGGTTTTGCCACCTCAAAATGTTCCAACGCGTAAGTTTTACTCTCTTTAAATTATATTAATTAAACGTATTCCTTGTAAACTTTGAAAAATCCAAGGGAGACTGTCCAGGATAGTGCCTCAATTATCTGACACGGCAATATTTTTTTGCAAACGGCGCAGAATGGCGAAAATCCCATTAACACAAATTATTTCTTTATATGAACCTCGCATACAAAAAGTCATTCAATTCCATGACGGACAATTGAGATACTCTCCTTGTTAGTCAAACATAGATAACTAACAAAGGACGTTTACGCACTGTCCGACTTCGATTTAAAAGAAAATATAACTCGTTTAAAAGCGAGAAAAATCCCTCCTCTTCCTTTTCAGTAGACTTATACCTGTTTGTGATGCTTAAAAAATCGCACTAACAGAAATTATTTCAATATATGAACTACATGTATTCCAATCCAAAATTTTCAGTCGCCCATAATAGTTTTCGGTAAAGGTTAATAAAAAGAGTGTCTTAATTGTCCGACACGGAATTGAATGAAGCAATTTTTTACCCTTTTTCAAAAAAAAAAATCAAAATGTGATCATAAAGTGAGCGAGGTTTTCATTTAATTCCGTGTCGGACTATTGATGCACTCTCCTTGTGAAATTATTAAAATCTCATCTTTTCAATTACAGAACTTCCATCAACGCCGAAAAGTAAAAAAGGAATGAAAACAGCTAAACAGCGCCTAGGAAAAATTCTCAAACTCCATAAAATGATGCATTAATGTTCAACTTAATGCCCTAGCGCCGTTTAGTTATATAAACATCGACATACATCACAAATCCGTTCATGTCTTACACTTGTTTAAACAAACAAGCCAATTAATTTTCGTTATTATTTTTTTTGCTTTACGTTCAAAAAGTGTTCAATAGCAAAGTAGTAAATTTGTATACATATTTTTTCTACGAACAAGATATGCCAGGCATACAAGATTTAGACAATTATGACTCAGTATTATTATATTAATTTGTATCTCTATGTTTTTGTCTTTTCAACTCTCTATCTTTCTCTCTAGCTATCAATCTATCGATCTATCTAAACCTATCTATGAATTAGCATTCCATACGTTTTGGAAGAAAAACATTTTCTGTTTCTGTGATTAAGCTGCGAAATGCAATTTTGCCGGCCGAGAAGATAAATAATCGTTTTCAACTTTCCGCAACGCATTCATTATGTATCTTAACAGAGAGATTTTTCCTTGTGGAATATTTCAGTCTGTCTGCATTATTACACAAATTGTACTAGAGTAAGTGTTTTTTTTTTGTATATTTGCCACGTGCACAGCTGGTGTAATGACGATTAAATTATGTTTGATTTATAACAATTTCTATACTATACGAGTGTACATAGGTTACTTTTTAATTTATAAAGAGATTATACATTTTTATAATGTATTGAAAGTTGATTGATAGTTTTACTAAAGTAATATTTATGTCACCTTCAATTAATTGCTTTAATTTCTTTGCAAAATTCTTTGAGATGTAATATTAGGGATTTTTTTCGGATATTTATGAGAGTAAGTTCGAACATTGAAACACAGATGGCGTTGTTATGGGAAAGCAGCATAAAATTGTGGTTATGTGGTGATGATCCAAAATACGAATGATCAGCGAAACTGACAACGAGTAGCTACTCTTTCGCTACCTTTTGATAGGAGTTTTCATTAAAAGAAAACTTTATTTATCTGAACGAAAATACTGCAGCTATCGACTTGAAATTTGGCGGGAATATTCTTGAATAGGTTAACTAGTAAAAAACTATTTCCGAGGAAAATGACCCGGTACATGAGGGTCCTGCTTAAAAAAAAACGAATTTGGCGTTGCGAACACGGCTTGACGAATGTTACATAAAATTGGGTTATCATGCATACGTCGTAATCAGCGCCATCTATGTTTCAATGTTAAAACTTAAAATATTTATTTATACAAAAATCAAAAAAGAGGCACACTCATCATATCCGAGATTATTACATTACCTGAACTGTTTAGCTCATAGTCAGCATCAAACGCATACGCAATACAATTTAATTAACAAATATTTTCAATAAAAAAAAAGAATTCTACTAATTTCTTTAGTTCAATTTTCTGTCACTGTTTCCAGTGGCTCTGATTAAAAATCAATCCAGTTTCACGTAACCAAAGTTGCCTACGTTATACTCAATTAATTTATGGTTATGTCAAAGTGATGTGTTAGTTTCAATAATAAATATTAATAAATTACTTCTCAAATCAAGTTAATTCGGAAATAAAAGTTAAAAAGTGTAGAAAATGAACACAGGCATCATGACGGACCTCGTCGTCGATCCAAATATACGTGGTTGGGTGTTTCTCCCCATAATTGTTATTACTTTTCTCGTTGGTATCTTTCGGCACTACATCTCCATTCTACTTTCGGGCCAGAAAAAAGTAGAATTACAACAACTACAAGATAGGTAAACATTCAAAATCAAGAAAGATCTGTTAGAATGCTAATGATTTCATTATATTTTCAGTCAGGTGATTCTTCGTGCACGATTGTTGCGTGAAAACTCAAAATACATCCCAAAGGCCTCATTTCTAATGCGTCGCCAGTTTTTCAACAATCAAGAAACTGGAATGCTTACGCAAAAACGCGAACACCAAACACCGAATATGATGACCGATCCCAACATGATGACTGAGATGCTCAAAGGGAACATAACGAACGTTATCCCGATGTTTATCATTGGAGGATGGATTAATTGGATGTTTTCTGGGTTTATTACAAGTTAGTTTCTCTTAATCTTCTTTGAAAGAGATGTGGTTATTGTTTCATGTGTGTTTTTGCAGCGAAAGTACCGTTTCCTCTGACTTTACGTTTCAAACCTATGCTGCAAAGAGGTATTGAGTTGTCTCATCTGGATGCGTCGTGGGTTTCATCGGCATCGTGGTATTTCTTGAATGTTTTTGGTTTGAGGAGTATTTATGCATTAGTTTTGGGGGAAAATAATGGTAAGACTTCTCTTATTTCATGCCTTTCTTATTAAAAGTTCGACTGTGTAAAAGTTTCAATTATTACAATTCATTTTTTTGTTTAGCTGCTGATCAAAGTAAGCAAATGCAAGATCAAATGTCTGGTGCAGCTATGGCTATGCCACCAGACCCGAAAGTTGCATTCAAGGCTGAATGGGAAGCGCTTGAAATTGTTGATCATCAGTGGATTGTTCAGGATATTGAAAGTTCAGTGTACGAAGAAAAGTGATTGTGTTTCTGGGATTTAGATTTGTTTGAATGAATTTCGGTTGTTAGCTAACTTATGCAAAATATTTGACCTATTCGTGTTTGTACAATTTCAGCTAGTAAATACCCTTAGGATGATTTAAGAATAAGAGTTTTATTTTTATACAGGGCAGTTTTTTACACTGCTCAAATGGAAACATATTTCTAAAAAAAATTAATTTTTATCATTTGAAATTCAGCATTCCAACTGCTGCATGTAGCATCCAAACGGACTCATGGATGTCAACATAGATAATACATATGTGTAGTAACACAAGTGCTGCAGTAAAATTTTCAACAGACTTTAGTTCAACCCAAGCCGCAAATACTCGGCATTTGCGACTACTTTTTGCCATTTGATTTTATTAATTTTATATACTCTTTTTAAATTTAAAGACAATTTTTCAAATACAGCTTTATTTTAAAACACATTACATATTATTATCATCAGATGCAAATCTTCTGGGTCGTGCTGAAACCTTCGGCAAAGGGTATTACAATCATTTGAAAATATGCTGCTTACCGCGTATTTTGTTTTTGAGAGGGTGACCATCTTGAAGGTTTTAGTAGCTTTGAAGAATGAAATTATATGCAAACTTATATTACGGGAAAGAAGCCGATCGATTCAATCTGCTTGTAGCATGCAGAGGAAATATAAGATAGAGAAGCGGTTGTTATATTAGTGACCTTGAAACAAAATTGTTTAGTTCAACCCAATTTGTTAGATGGCGCTAGTAAGTAATCGGCTAGATTCGTTGATTCTGACCGGTGATGAAATGTTAATAAACAGTTTCGTTTCATTTATTGCTCTAAATGACATAACCTTTTTGTTTTTGTTATATTGTCAAGACTTGATTTAAAAAGTCTCTACCATTAATGGTACATGCTACCATAGATAATACATTCTTCCTGAGAAACAACCTTCCATAGGCGCCCCCACTAGTTGCATGCGTAACAATTCATAAATCTCAGAAAACAAATGCCTAAATCAGAGGTTCTCAAACTATTTATCTTCGGGCTTCTTTACCATAGGCACCCTCAAGAATACCCCAAGCCTAAGTAAGTTATTCTTAGTTTTTGAGGATTTTTTGAAATTTTAACAAAGAATTTTTAAACAACCAAAAAGTCAACGGTCCATTGAAAATCAGAGGTTGAGAACCTCTGATTGAGAATTAACAACCATTGACCATCTGTGCTTTTGTTTCGTTGATTATGACATCAATCAACATAATAACCCTTCGTTAAATTCAGACTTATATTACATCAATTCAATCTGCATGTAGCACGTAGTCGTTCTTTAATGATTGAGTATTTTTAAATAAAGTATTGACAATATATCAAAAGCAAAAAGGTTGTTATGTCATTCAGAGCAATAAATAAAACGAAACTGTTTCTTAACATTTCAAAACTCGTCGCCGGTCGGAAACACCGATTATAGCCGATTACTTACTAGCGTCATCGAACAAATTGGGTTGAACTAAACAATTTTGTTTCAAGGTCACTAATATAACATATGCTTCTCCATCTTATATTTTCTCTGGATGTCAAAGTCCCACGAAAAGCAAATCCTGCAAAGGCACATGCCTAACAAAAAGTATTGGAAGATAATCACATATTTCTATATTTCAAGTTGCATATATTACAAGACAATTTAAAAAAGATGCATTTAGTGTAAATTAAGTTGCCTACGTCCTAAACCGTTGAAATGTATTTTTACCGGTTGCATTCACTTGTTGTTTTTACTACATTCCGCCGTGCACTCCAGCAATGCAAGTTTGCTGAGAGGGGAAAGTTTGTCGCACACAATCAGTCGCTATTTGCGCACCAGATGCGCGTGTGCGCCGGTTGCTCACTTTTTATTCATTCATTCATTGGTCGTGTTCTCGAGCGCGTGTCATAAAATATCGCGAGTGGGTTGTGGGTTGAGGCTGGTCGTCTTCGACATAGTTCAACATTTTAGAGAATCGTGCGTCGGTTGTGTTCATTCATCGCCCATGGCAAGCATCGGCGACAAAGTTACTTATCTAAACGTGTGAATGCACCGAGTGCAACATCAACATGTACAACATACAAACTGCATCAAGTTTATTTGCGGCATTTGGGGCTTCCTCCTGAGAAACAACCTTCCGAAAGTGTGTAGGAGCAAGACAAGGCTTGTGTTAACCAAGAGTTAACCATACTTCTTCGGAATTCGGTAGGCGCCCCCACTAGTTGCATGCATTACAATTCATAAATCTCAAAAAACAAATGCCTAAATCAGAGGTTCTCAAACTACTTATCTACATGCTTCTTTACCATAGGCACCGCCAAGAATTCACCAAAAAAGTTTAAGGAAGTTATTCTTAGTTTTTGGGGATTTTTTAGCATTTTTTGAAATTTCAACAAAGAATTTTTAAACAACCAAAAGTCAACGGCTCATTGAGAATGAGTGGTTGAGAAACCCTGATTGAAAATTAACAACCATTGACCATCTGTGCTTTTGTTTCGTTGATTATGACATCAATCAACATAATAACCATTCGTTAAATTCGTTGCTTTTTATTGAAATTTATTTCAATGTAAATGTTTTCATGCAATTTCACCGACTATTTCAATATTCAATAAATATGTCGGTATAATAAACTAAATATCACTAAAATTAAAAATTTGTTAAATAATTGTAGTAATCATAGCGATAACATTGTGATAAACGAAGTGTACGTAGTTTAGTGTAAATATTTACATGATATACATAAAATTATCACCTGCTTTTTGAGCATCGTTTACTCATTTTATTATCATTTTTGTTAGTAGGGACGAGGTGGATTCATGTAAATATTGAATGTGCTCAATAACTGCGTGGCTATGACTAAATTACGTCATTTTCGCATTTTATTTGAATGTTTCAAGGATAATAGTTAAAACTCTATGTTGTTGAACAAACACTCAATTTCTGTTGTAAATTAATAATAGATTTCATATGTCATAAACGCCTAATGTTTTTTTTATTTATAGATGCTCTTTGCATAAATAACTATAAAAATAGCAAATTTGTTTTTAATGTTTTAAAAGTACAGCCCTGCCTTTTGGGGCATTTACTAAGACATGCTTTCGCTAAAGAAAGAAGACGGAAATAATATTGACAGATTTACATCTGTCTTATTTTAACCCTGACGGCATGTCTTAGATTGATGACAGAATAGTTTTAAAAGTACTTACAGGACAGAACGTAAAATTTCTTTTTGTCAAATAACTTTAAAAATGGTTTAACGTCAGAAGATTTGTTAAGAAATAGTCTGAGGCGAATCTGTAAGGGACTCTTTGTTATTTTCTGTGATTGCATTGGTTATTCTGTGCGTGCATGAGTTATTCTGTGCGTGTATGTGTGTTACGCTTTATGTATATATATTACTCCCTCTTTCCCTCTGTGAATCTGTAGCTGTTTTCCACCCAATTTTGAAAACTGAAAAAAATCGCGAAAATCATATACATTTCAACCAGGTTTTTAGTTTTTGATTTGACACTGTTTTCGGATATTTTTCTTAGTTTGTTTTTTAACCTCTTTTAACAACCTCTACAATGCACAATATCGAAGAGGAAGTGCTCTGGTTTTCACAGTACTTGACTGCAACGTTTGTGTGAGTAGATATAAAAATAACTGAGGTAAACGACACAAGTTCTTACCGCGCAGGCAATTCCGGTGCATCGCGTTCACTTTTGGGCGGTTGACAACTCTCTCAACCACCTCTCCACCTACCCACCTAAATAAATTACCGTTTTCTTCGCATTATTCGACAGGAAACAGCGTATGTTTTCAACAGGCCGAAAGTTATCACAACACATTACTCACAAGCAATATTTATGTACTTTAATGATGTGTTGTCGCAAATTTATTTGTTTGTCGCTATAATTTAAGTTTCCAATAAGATGTAATTCGAATCCTTGTTTAATTTGAATTTAACTTTATAAATTTTATCTAATCTGTATTTGAAATGTTCCAGTTGAATGCGAATTTCGTTCGAGGTTGGGCCGAACATGGCGTATCATCATGATAACAACGGTGAGTGAAACTCGTCGAGAGTAATAATGATATAAATGTGCGCGTAATTAACGCTGATTGACGTTTTTCGCAGGCGGTGGTTACGCTTGGCTGCAGTGCAAGTGCTGTCCGTACGGCTACCACATCGACCTGGACTTTGTGCGCTACTGCGAAACGCTCAGCAGACAGACGGAGCGCACCTCCAGCAGCAGCAGCACCGGGTCGATTAAGCGCCGAAAGGATCGCCGTCGTCAGCGGCAGTCTATGGAAGTGCTCTTGGGGTTGGCACCACAACCGGTAATCAGCAAGGAGACGACAACTACGGTACCACCACCAAAGGTGGTGAATGTTCCGCAGGTGCATGCGAAACCGTTTGCAGATGTTGCCGACGAGCTTGGCGAGGTCGTGAGGGATTTCGAGCGAACGCTGCAGCGGTCTAAGAATAAGTTGTGCAACAATCTGCCTGATGTTACCGCCGTTTCAGGTAAGTGTTGCAATACTAATCATTTTGAAAATTTAAAGTTGAGTTAAAACTCAGTAGTTTTTGGCTTTTTCTTTAATAAGAAGAATGTCTCAATTGTCCATAATGGAATTGAATGAACAGTTTTGTACGCTGTAGTCCATATATAGTAATAATTTGCATTAACTGGATTTTTCGCCGTATTAAGCCGTTTGTCAAACATTTTTTGAAAGTTTAGTATATATTGTTTTAAGAGCAACATTCGCCGTATGGGTATCGTGGCGTAGTCGACAGCGCGCCAAGGTCGGTCAACACGTAGGCGCGCTGACGACTGCGGCAATACGACGAATGTTGCTGTTAAAGCAATATATAGCAAACTTTGATTTAATTACAAATTATTACTACATATGTGCTACACGTACAAAAATTTTCCGTCAATTCTGTGCCGAGCAATTGAGACACTCTCCTTTTAAGATGTTCTTTATTACAATACCATTATATCTATTGTGTCATAGCATCATTTCCTTTTCTATTAAAAGTTTTAGAAATTGGCAAGAACTTATTATGAATACCAGACATATTCATTAGTCTAGGACACTTTCTTTGTATTTATGCTAGGACATTGCCTTAGTTTATATGCTAGGACACTTTGACCTTTGGGTTCGTTGCCTTCTAATAGGTTTTTTTTCCCGCTGGGACATTCTGTTTCTTAGTTGTTGTTGTTTTTTTGAATACTTCCTTTATATTTATCTTAGGACTCTGCCTTAGTTCTAGTATACTACTAGTTTTTTTTTTCTTCCAGTTGGAAAATTATCTTTCCTAGTTTTTCTATTGAGACACTTTTTTCTGTTAAGTTACTTCCTTATTTTTCTGCTGGGACTCTTCATCCGTTTTTCTGTTAGGATAGTTCGTAATTTTATTTCTGCTAGCACACTTTATTCGTTTTTTTCTGCTGGGACACTTATGTAGTTTTTTTTGTAGAGTTTGTCCGAGTTACTTTTTTAGCATTGTTTCTTAATTTTTCTGTTCGGACACGTCCTTATCATCAACCACATGTATGGTTACATTTGTTTTAATAATCATGCACGCTACCAAAAATTATCGAATTTATATCGAATTTATCGAACAATGCAACATTTAACAGATAACAAATTGCAAGTGTTTAGAAATTGACAAAATATAAAGGATTCAGTACATTTCTAGGTGAATTTTACGTGGTTTTATTTGCTATTATCTTTTTGTATAACAGCAGAACTTCTGTTGTTATTCTGAATGAATTAGAGAGGATTCCCACTCTTGCGGAACCCAAGCCCAACGAAACAATTACTCGTTGCGTTAAGCGCACCGCGCGTGCGCCTTCGCATCGCTATTTTTGTCTCTTCTTCGTACGGTGCTGCTCATCGTATGCTCTTCAGTCGTTTGCGTGGCGTCGGCGCTAAGCCGACTTTACACCGGTGCTGACCCGAACAATGTGTCGCTCTTGGTCATTCCTCTACCTCTTGTACATCATGCGTCGTTTGCAACACTATCGCACATGTAGGTGCATTTCTCAGAAAACTCGGTGGCGGACTCAGGAATGACTGGAAGGGAAGGGGGTGCTGAGGTGTAATAGCTTTTTACCCTAGGTGGGACACACATAAGCCTTCGTCCGCTTTGCTTTGATACTTTCGAGAAATATCACCTGAAAATGTGTGCAATACGGTGGTCATGTTGCAGATACGGTACGTCGGTCGTCGATGTCGAGTTCGTCTAGTTCCAGCATGACAATACTACATTCATCGCCCGGCGATGGTTGCTGCCCTGTGAAGGACTTCGACACTGTGAGCATTGAATCGTCGTCGACGTGCGGATTATCCCCGGCGGCGTTGCAGAATATTCGCGAACAGATGGCGCTTAGTTTGGAGCGCACACGAGAGCTGGAGGAGTTGGTTAAAACGATACCGAATCTTCAGGTAATTTTTACTTTTAATGAAAAATCTTCTAAAATTAACTGTATCTAAAGAGTTGTCCCAACAATATTTTAAATGTTAGTATTTTATCTTTTAAGATGCACCTGGAGTTTTAACATATTTAATATTACCAGCCTTCGATTTAAATGATTTTTTTACGCGTAGTAAAATATTTTGAAATAATTTCAGTTAATGGGCCGTTTGTAAAATAATCATTCAAATCAAAATCGGACAATGCATGACCGTATTTTTAAATTATCTAAAGGAGTGTCCTAACACATATATACTTTTTAAATATTAGTTAGGATACTTATTTTATTTATAATTTTAATATAAAATGTCTAAAGGTTCGTCCTAACGTAGATTTTCTTTCTTTTGTCATCTTTTACAGGCACAAATAACGAAACTGAAGAAAGAAAACCGGCAGCTAGTTCAGCTAAGAGCTGATGAGGAACAAGCCGTCCTTAATAGACTGAATTCCAATTATCTATTTACCCAGAATGGTGTACACGAAGTTGATTACTCCAAGCACCCCCTGCCTCCACCACCGCCGCCCCCACGCCGAGATTTTGGGGTGACAGCCGGGGTAATTACACGAAACATTGCGGTTGGAAATCAACTTCCGGTGATGCGTAATGCCTCAACGGCGACGCAAATTCAGGACCAGAAACACGTCGATCGATGGTATGACGAAAAAAATCGATTTCTTAATCTTAACCTATGTTCACCGCCTCCATCACCACTGCTGCCATCGTTTAATAATAGTCTAAAGACTAGAAAAGAAGAAGGCCATTATAAATCAGACAAAATTACCAGAGACGATGGAACGCAGACGGTGATCGGTAATCGCACTACTGGTGTTCAGACTATAAAGTTGGTTAAGAACCAACGAGATAATAGTTCACAACATGTGGGATTACCAACTGCTGAAAGCGGTGTGAATGCCGTTGTTGCAACAACAACGAAAATGGTTCAAATTACTCCGGAGGTGAGTACGATTGGTGTTTCGGACGATACGCTTGAAGATCTACTTTGTGTGAGGTGTAATACGTGTAAAAAATCTGTAGGAATCAATACGAACTTTATTTGTAACAATAAGGAAACGGGGGATAAACCGGAAGTGCCTCTTTCACTTGCATTGCTGTCGACGCCACGCAGTAAGTCTTTCCATCTAGGCGAAGGGAAATTAGGCTTGTCGTCAACACGTTTGAGGCATGTCGGTGTGCAATATGAGAATGCGCATAAATGCACGGCGGTAACGCAGACGGAAATCCGGACAGCAACCAAACATACACAAAATGATGTCGTTGTCAACCACAAAGCCGTGCAAGTTCACCTGCAGCAGCCAACTCCACCACCGCCGCCTAAAGTCAAAATCAAGACGCGTTCGATTGCGACAGATGTATCTGGATTGTTTGAGTCTCCTCGAATGCAGTGTAGATCGACGGATACGAAAGATTTGCTGACGGTGCGGCATAAGGCCTGTGAGGCGATGATTGCGCCATCTCGGGTGGATGTGAGCACGCAGTTTGTTACACCCTGTGGCAAGTGTTTGAAGGAGGGTGAGAGGCAGGCAACAACACCAACTGTGGGGCAAGTGCCAACGACGCCGACAGATACGACGCCGTCGCGGATTCCCCGGTTGCAGATACCCAGCAGTCCGGTGGCTACGCCCGTGGAGTGTCGTAAATTTCGACGGCAGGATACGTATACAAAGAAGGAAACGTTTGCAGAGAAATTGGAACCATCACCAACAAGGTAAGTCTTTTCTATGGTAACAACAAATAATTGTTAGGACACAACCTTAGCTTCTAAAAGTTGTAATCGTTAGTTAGTGCTTTATGACGAGTAGACTTATATATTTGTGTGAGACAGAGAAGTTCAGGTTAGGTCATAACCTTAGCTTTTACGGTTAGGACGTGGCCTTAACTAAATGTTGATCCTACATTCATGTATTTAATTTTTCTTTTTTTGTACTCACAAAAAACTCTTAAAGTATAGAGACATTCATGTTAGGCAATATCTTTGGTTTTAGCAGTTAGAGTACAGCCTTAACTGTAGGTTTCATCATGAGAAATGCAATTCGCTGTTAGGCCCCTGCCTTATTTTTAACCTAAGCAACACTATGTCAAATAATCACTTATAATGTAAAATATTAGTTTCTTGTGAAATTGTTAGTTTTTACTTAATTGGTTGTTACGACACCGCCTCAAATTCTAAAATCATGTCCTAACAAGTGTCCACTACTCGGTCACAGCCTTAGCTTTTTCTTCTTCTTTTAATCAAACCAATTTACAAAAAAACATCTAGGAATGTGGGTCACTTATGTTGGTCGAAGGTCAGGGATAGGCATAAATGCGCACGCATACTGCGAACCCGCCTGCGCCGTGTTGCTGCTCGTTGTGTGGAAGGAGGCAACACTAGCCGCCCCCGCTCGCGTTCGATAACGTTTCAAAACAAAGCGCGTGTTGTCGCAGGTTCTCCCGCGCAGTGTTGAGCTTGCATGACATACAAGTGGGGCGATGTTGGTGTAATTGGTAAATGAACGCTTTCCTTTCTTCGTTTTATTGCTTGGCTTTGCGCGCGTTTGTCACCCCCGTTTTTGCTATCGCTTTTGAGCGTTTTTTTGTTACCACAGCCTACCGAATGTTTAGCAGTATACAAAATGCAGGGATTTCTTATATGCGACAACATATCTTATCGACTAGGTATATTTTTGTTGTTTTTATTGAAGTAATTTTAATGTTTTAATGCTTTAATGTTTTATTATATCAACAGATTGACAGCTTTAGAAATCGCACCTTCAAAGCCAATAACGAGTGAGATTAACATCAGCCCCTTGGAAAAAGTTACCAAATTGCAGCTACAGCCCATCGTCGGGAGCAAAACACAAACAGCACAAGAAAATGAAAAATCTGAAACGCTTCCAGAAACTGCTTCCAAAAATAACAATGTCTCCAGTTCTTCGACGAATTCAATACCAGAGAGGACTTTATGTCGTCAGCATTCATCACCACGAGAGAAGTAATTATTTAATTCTTTTTTTTTTCGTTTAAATTCTTTTTTCTTTATTTTTTAATTCTTTTTTTCTTTTTAAACATTGTTTTTAATTGAAGGTGTATTCCGTCAAAAGAAATGCAAGCCGCAATGAAAGTCCTCAACGATTCACTCGAGAAACACATGAATCTGCGCAGCCCGCATTTAAAGAACGCCAACGCACTTGTGGAAAAAGAATGGTTCCGTGTTTCAAGCTCAAACGATGCAGATCCACTGGACGTTGAAGATTATCTCGACGCTTATGAGGACGTCTCGTCGTCGCTGCTTGAGTATATCGTGAATATGGTGGATGCGAGTGGGAATACGGCGATGCATTACGCTGTTTCGCATGGCAACTTTGACGTCGTTTCGATTCTGCTGGATTCGAAGGTATGCGACATTAATCGACAGAATAAAGCGGGGTACACGAGCGTGATGCTCGTCTCGCTGGCGGAGGTGCGCACACATACGCACGCGGATGTGGTGCGCCGTTTGTTTTCGTTGTCGGATGTGAATATCAGGGCGAAGCAGCATGGACAAACGGCGCTTATGCTAGCCGTCAGTCATGGACGATTGGATATGGTGCGTATGTTGCTCGAAGCTGGGGCAGATATTAATATTCAGGACGAGGATGGGAGCACGGCGTTGATGTGTTCGGCAGAGCACGGCCACGTCGAGATTGTTAAGCATTTCCTTGGACAGCCGGATTGCGATTCGACGATTAAAGATATCGTACGTATATATATGTTTATATATTTCTGGTTGGGCTGGGGTTTTAGAAAATCTAAGGCTGCAGCCTATTCATTTTGTTTAAGTTGGTTTTTGTATGCAGTTATTTCGTTTATGTTTGGATGTGCCCTTAGAAAGGTTTCAAATTTTCTCTTTACTTTCTTAATAAAGTAAACAAACTTTATCCAAACTTTTTTTCTTCGTTATTTTCGATTTATACGTAGTATATTTTTCGTTCTTGTTGGGCTATGTCTTTAGAATACCTAAGGCTATAGCCTAATAACACTGCTTTTGTCAATTGGGATTTCAATTTTATTCTGGTTAGGCTGTTGCCATAGAAAAAAGTTATAAGGCTGTAGCCCGGAAACCTTGTTTTCTTTATGTTTCGTTATTTTTCTAGGATGGTAGCACAGCACTACAGATAGCAATGGAGGCAGGTCATCGTCATATTGGCGTGTTGCTGTATGCTCACGATCGTAACACGCTGCAAACAACTGGCGCTAGCGTGAAAAAGTCGAAGTCGGCCTCAGCAAGCCCCAAAATGCCCTCGTCGCCCCTTATGTCGCGTAGTGTGAGCCGTGCCTTGCCCACTAACAAATAAACGAATGGTTTTAGTACCGAACACGCCCAGGAATTTCTACGAACGACATCATCAACTGTAACCAATTGAGACTAATTGACTAAACAGACACCAGATACACATCTGAAAATGCTCACAATTAGAATAACTGCAATTATCGGACCATTGTTTATAGATAACGAAACAGAGTAATATAATTAGACATAGAATGAGAAGAAAAAGCAAAGGCAAAACGAATTATATAATAGGAGGAAGAAAGTCGACGAAAATGGAATCAGAAAGGAAGGTATGGAAAATGAGAAAATGAAGAGAAAACACCGATAATCCGAACTAATGACGGAAAATTTATTTGAATTTAAACAAATTCAGAGTATCTGGAAATAAACAACTGACTTACAACAAATAATATATAATTGTATAAAGTGTTTTAATTTTTTTGACTTTTTTAGCTCAAATTTTAAAATAGTTGATAGACTCACACAAGTTACAACAACTGAAATTGAGATTTTCTCGTTTTATTTTGAAAACATTCTGATAAGAACACGTATAGACCAACATAACGCATAAACTACGCCTTAAAAACAAATCTTCGACAACCAATCAATTCCGTAACTCATGTAATTAAATAATAAGTGTCAACAATATAAAAATACTTTTAGCAAATGGTTAGGCATCGCCTTCGCCGACAACATTCGTCGTTGCAGTGTCAGCATCCAACGGAAGATCACGTTCCTGCTTGCGTTTGCAGCGTGGGCAGGGCTTCATTGCGTTTAAGCACGATTTATGGGAAACACCACTGCATTCATTGCACTACAGAAAGTTTAATATTACAACAGGGAATGAAAGAAATCTTATTTTTTGAAAATTTGATAAATTAGTCGTACAGGACCGGAAACATGTCCAATGATGAGAAAACATCGATATATCGATAGTCAAATATCAAATATTCATATTTTTTGGAAATTGAGAGTATATTTTAAAAAGGTAAAAATGTGACGTGAATCCTCCGTATGTATGCACATGTCAGTTAATGATAAAATATCGATATTTATTTCAAATACATTGATATTTTTAAAATCGGATTTAGTTAGGATCATCGCCTGTATGTAAAAAACAAGCCATAATCAAATCAACGGCATCAGGTCATAAAATGATAGAAATTCTGCTATTCTTCGATTTTATTTAAAAAGAAAAACTCACCCGATAGACGTTGTCCGTATCAAAAGGAAACAACGGTTTCGTATCGTTGCAAAATTCACAGAGGAAACCTTTCTGGCTGCACAGCCAACAACTCAACACATGCTCTTTACCAAACCGCACGACTTTCTCCAATTGTGTTGCCAAATTTCCATTTTTGATGTCTTGTAAATCCTACATTTAAAGAAAACACTACAAAAGTGAAATTGTTTGTTATTCATACAATTTTCTTACCGAAATCGAATATTGATGAATATGTTCGTACAAATACTCTCTCGGAAACATCATCTTCTGCAATTCTTCGATGACGGGCTCTCGACACGTGTACAAATACGCACGTAGGTAATTCAATTGATTGCGTAGTGTTTGCAACCGTGCCATTTCACAAACCGCAGTGTATATATACGGATTCACTGTTTTAAAATCAACTAGTGGATCGTCTTTTACTTCCTGCAGACAATTGAACACTGACTGCGATACTTTGTACGTTTTATAGTCCCAATTGTAGATGATCCGAGCTGGGATTTGGATTTCTTCAGAAGCCATGCATGTATCACAGTGGTAATAACCAGTAAACGAACAAACTCTAAAAATAGGACAAAATATCGGTTAATAATTAACAAAAAAAGTGCCGTGCATTGGAATATCATCAAATAAATTGAAATAACTTCAATGTATTGAGATATTTAAATACCTCTGCTTTCAATTCAAGTACACGGGTGTGTGTAGAAGTGTGTGTGTGTGTGGGCGGAAGTGTAGGTGTGTGTGTGTGTGTGGGCGGAAGTGTAGGTGTGTGTGTGTAGAAGTGTAGGTAGGTGTATGTGTAGAAGTGTAGGTAGGTGTGTGTGTGTGTGCGTAGAAGTGTAGGTGTGTACTTGTAATGTGTAGGTGTGTGCGTGTAAAGTGTAGGTGTGCGTGTAAAGTGTAGGTGTTTGTGCAGAAGTGTAGGAGTGTGTGTGTAGAAGTGTAGGTGCGTGTGGATGTCTGTAGAATTACAGGTGTTTGTGTGTATAAATAAGTGCAGGTGCGTGTGAAATATAAAAATTTAAAAGTCAATACTTACAAAATTTTACTACTCAACGAAAACTGCTTATTACAAGAAAAGCACTTATAATCCTGTGCATCCAATCCTCTCTCATTACCTAAAATAGTCACTTGCTCCACTAACGACCTCGGTTTTTCCTTCACCTCTAAATTAGCTATCGTCAAAGCTTCCAAAATTTCATCATTCTTCATTTCATTATCCACACTTGAACAATTCACTAACTCATCTTCCTTTTCCTGGTCTTTACCATCATTGTTTAAACGTTGCAAAACATCACGAAAATCTGGGGTACGAATATGTGTACCATTCAAAAAGTTACTCTCCACCAGAGAACTATAACTCCGTTCCAGCGTCACCTTCTCATCGGGTGTTTCAGTCACAGTCACAATTGGATTGTCATTGTCTATTCCATTATTCCCGCCATTTTCAGGCGATTTGTTTTCGTGATAAGACCAACATGATTTCTCTTTGAAGAAACCTAAACTATTACTCTGTACTTGCTGATGGCCGTTATCCTCTATTTTTACTACTTGATCTCCGGTTAACGACTTTGGAACATCTTCGACAGCTTCCATTGAGTCGTCGGGATCAGCATGTGTTTTTAGAATGAGTTTGAGAGCTTCGTCTTCGTTTAAGGAGACAATTTGGCCGATTCCTGATGATTGTGATATTATTGAAGAGGCTATCGAACATGTTTCCGAATTTTTCGAGCTAGATGTTGGCAACATTTGGGCTATATCCACTCCTGGAGTTATCTAAAATAGATTTTAAATCAGTTTCGATATTTTTGAAATTATTACTTTCGATACTATTGTCAATGTACGCCATCTATCGATGGAAAGCTTAACAAAACTTGGACAAATTCCCAAAAGATGGCGTCACACCGTAATTCATAACCTTACCTGATTCAGTCTCATTGGTCGATAAGCAATACCAGCGATTGACAATGGAAAATCCACCCAATTATTCAAAATTCCAGAATTACAAGGCAATTTAATAGTAACAGCCTCGACCTTTTCGATCAATGTCTGCGCAATATCCACACATTCAACATCGAAAAGAAACGCATAACGATGATAATACCTCGCCAGCGTTTTCCGATTTTCTTTAATTGTCTTCAAATACGATGATAAAAGCGCTTCGTTTAAAACAACACGTATCCATGCCCGACACTGTCCGATTTCCGTCTTAATCGTACTGAGTTTCTCCACTTGTTTAATGTTTTCCTGATGCGAAATCTCCATCAATAAATGCCAAAAACTCAAATTGCAAGGTTGATCAACGTCCAGTGTTCGCCTAAAACGATTCATTAGGCCATCCTTAAGACCATTGAGGAACATTGCTTCAATAATTGCACACAAATCGGTCGCAGCTTCATTTACAGCATCTTGGTCATCTTTCACGACCATTATTTGGGCTACATTTTCTTTGAGGAGCGTCGTAACGTTTTCCTTGATAGCCACTGAACTTTTTTGATTATTTGACGATGTTACCTGGTCGAATATCGACTTCATCTTCAATGTTATTGCAGCTTACCGTGAATTGTGAAGCAGGTGAACATTATTCGTTTGTATGTTTTGATTTGGTTGAGAAGTCTTGATTATTAGTCATTTTATTGGTCGTTTTGTAAGGTTTTGTGGTGTAATCAGCTGTTTAGTTTTTGTGGTTGCATAGGTTATTGTTTTGCAGAAATGTCAGTTGTTTAGGAGGACCGGATCCGACCGGTACCACTTAGCGGCAAAATGCGGAACTAAAACATGAAATTCAAACTTTGTTCTAAAATATTTTCTAATCTGCATGTTACAGAATGCCCATCCTTATAAGGGTCGATTCCTCATTAAATATAGTTTGTTTTGATATGCATATTTATGCCTAAATTTTGGGTAATTATTGAGATATTTATCATGTAAAAAACGTCTTTTCCGAGAAATAATATAAGATTGGGACGTAAAAATGTCAATTAAATTTGTACAAATATTTTTTAAGGTCGTATTAAGTTTTTAATTTGAATTAATTATAAATAAACCTAAATAAAACAATATAGCTGTACAGATAAAATTTCTAAAAAAATATTTGATGTATGGAGTGTTGCTAAATTTGATGTATAATAAGTTGTCTATATTTGAGATGACCTTGCAGGATTTACTCCTGTCTGGCAAACAGAATGTCATCCGGTCTTCGGGGTTGAGTTCATACGTCCACCGAGTGCATCCGTGTATCATCTATGCGTGCAGTAACGTGTGTGGGTTGGTGTGGATAGCAAGAAATTAAAGCAGGAAACCCTCTGTGGTTATCTCCAACCTGCAAAAAATCATTGTATACGTGCTTTACGACTTTCCTCAACGTCTAAAACCTAACATTTGCGTCAAATTCTGCTTTTTTTTGTGCAAAAATTACGACTGCATTCTTGTCTGTGTTTGCGCGTGTGAGACTCGCCGGCCGGGTTGTTGCGGCGACTATGCAAAGACCTGGCTTACAATAAATGAACATTCGTCCGTTCGTCGCTGGCGAAACGTACGCGATTCTCGAGTAACCAGAGAGCCAACACACGCCTGGCATCATGGCCAGTGTCTCCTATCAGATTGCTAATCTTCTAGAGAAGGTAGTATCATCTAAAATCTAGCTTAGTGTAGTTCATGATGATGATTTTCGAGTGGTAACGTTTGTGTGCTTGCTTCTTGTGTCGGCAGATGCAATCTTCCGATAAAGATTTCCGTTTCATGGCCACCAATGATTTGATGACCGAACTGCAGAACGACAGTATCAAATTGGATGATGATTCCGAGAGGAAAGTTGTGAAGATGTTGCTCAAATTACTCGAAGATAAGAATGGTGAAGTTCAGAATTTGGCTGTTAAATGGTATGTTTTTCTATTTTTTCTTTAAGTTTTATATAAATATAATCCTAAATGATTTAACTAAATTTTGAAAATTTTCAAAACATCTCAAATGCTTTTAAAATATTCTGACAAAAGACGAATCAAAGGTTCTAGTGAACCTTAGACATTGGCTTTAGGTCTAATAGATTGCCTTTGGTAGCCCTTCAAAGTTGAGTAAATTTTAAACATTTCAAAAACACATACTTGAAAAATGCATATAACTCCTAAAATATCATTGATAAGGAAGTGTTCTTGAAATATTTGGAAAGACCAGAAGTCGATGGTTCTAATGCAATTTAAAAATAGTCTTGGGGTCTAATAGATTCCCTGTAAGAGCTCTTCAAATTTGACGAATTTTCGAAAAGTTTAAAAGTCCTTGAAAAACGGATGTAACTTCTAAAGAAAATTTTATAAGGAAATGATTTTAAAATATTATGAAACAATAAGAGTTAATGATTTTAGTGCAATTTAGAAATTGTCTTTTCACCTGACAGATTGCTTTTAAAGGCTTTTCAAAGTTGACTAATATTTGAAAATTTCAAGAAGGTATCTTTGAAAAACGATCGTAACTTTTAAAGTATAACTGATAAGGAAATGTTCTTGAAATATTTTGGAAGAATAAGAGTTTATGATTCTAGTGAATTTTAAAAATTGTCCTAGGGTCTATTAGATTACCTTTTAAGACCCCTTCAAAGGTGACTTATTTTTGAGAATTCCTAAGACTTGCCTTTTTTGAAAATCAGATGTAATTTCCAAACTATAATTGTTAAAGAAATGTTCTTAAAATGATCTGAAAGAAGAAGAGTGCATGGTTCTAGTAAATTGTAGAAATTAACTTTGCCTGTAAAAGCCCTTGAAATTTTACTAATTTTTGGAAATTTCAGAAAGACGTCTTTGTAAAACAGATGTAACTTCGAAACTATAATTTACTAGGAAATATTCTTAAAATATTCGGAGAGAGAGAGAGTTGGTGATTCTATTGAATTATAGAAATTGTTTGTGGGTCTTATAGATTGCTCTGGAGAGCCCTTTAAAGTTGACAAATTCATGAACATTTCTAAAACTCGTCTTGGGAAGAATACTGTAATTTCTAAAATATAACTGACAATATAATGTTCATAATATATTTTAAAAGAAGAAGAGTTGTTACTTCTGGTGAACTTTATATAATCTTTTTGCAGCCTTGGCCCTTTGGTCAATAAAGTAAAAGAATTTCAAGTAGAGACAATTGTGGAAAGCCTCTGCTCAAACATGATCTCCGACAGAGAGCAACTGAGAGATATTTCAAGCATCGGATTGAAAACCGTCATTTCCGAGCTGCCTCAAGCACCTGGTGGACTTTCTGGGAACATATGCAAACATATTACATCGAGGCTCACAACAGCGATTGAAAGGGTAAACAACTTCTTATATTTCAGTAAATTTTAAGCAAGTTTGTTTATACTTAACAATTTTATTTATAAGTTTGTTTATATTTAACTATTTTGATAATTAATAAGTTTATTTATACTTAACAAATTTATTTATGTTTACTATAATTTTATTTTTTCAGCAAGAGGATGTATCTGTACAACTAGAAGCTCTCGATATAGTCGCCGATTTACTAGCTCGTTTCGGCAACGTTCTATCAACCTTCCACGGCTCGATTTTAAACGCGCTTTTTCCTCAACTGGAATCCCCAAGACAGGCGGTGCGCAAACGTTCTATAGCCGCATTGAGCAATCTTGTGCTCTCGTGCAATTCGACGCTGTATGGCAAACTCATCGATCATCTGAAAATCGGCCTGTGCAATCCAAACAACAACCACCTGCAGACGCGTACGTATATCCACTGTGTCGCTGCCGTGTGTCGACAATCGGGCCATCGTTTCGGGGAACACATCGAGACGTTCATCCCGCATATTCAGCAATACATTCAGACTGATGATGACGAGCTCCGGGAGTTTTGCCTGCAAGCGTTCGAATCGTTCGTCAACCGCTGTCCGAAGGAAGTGACTCCTCACATTGGCATGGTCACAGAGTTGTGTCTTAAGTATATTACGCATGATCCTAATTATAATTATGATGAAGACTATGAAAACGATGGCGAGATGGATACGGTCGAAGGGGATGATGAAGAAGACGAGGATGAGAACGATGAGTACAGCGATGACGACGACATGAGCTGGAAGGTACGTAGGTCTGCTGCGAAGTGCCTAGAGTCGATTATCACCTCGAGGCATGAAATGCTCGCCGAGTTTTACAAGGTACTCTCACCGGCATTGATAAGTCGGTTTAAGGAACGCGAAGAGAATGTGAAATCCGATATTTTCCACGCGTACATTGCTTTGTTAAAGCAAACCAAGACATCAGTGGCTGTTAACATTGATCCGGACTCCATGGAACAGGAAACGCCAGTGTATCTCCTGCAGCAGCAGGTGCCGTCGATCGTCAAAGCCGTGGCGGTGCAAATGCGCGAGAAGAGCATCAAAACTCGCCAGGATTGCTTCGCTTTACTCAAGGAACTCTGCACTGTGCTACCTGGTGCACTCACTTCACACATCGGCGAACTAATCCCGGGCATTCAATATTCTCTGGGTGAGAAGAACTCGAGCAGTAATATGAAAATCGACGCATTGTCTTTTATCTACTGTCTTCTGACAACGCACCGGCCACCCGTGTTTCATCCGTATATTGATGTGCTGCTGCCGCCCGTGATTAACGCCGTCGGCGATAACTTCTACAAGATCACTGCCGAAGCGCTGAACGTGCTTCAGGAGATGGTGAAGGTTATACGGCCGCTGGATTCGCCTTGCAGTTTCGACTTCACTCCGTTCACCGGACAGATATACAGCTGCACGTTGGTGAGACTGAAGGCTTCGGATATCGACCAGGAGGTGAAGGAGCGCGCTATTTCGACGATGGGCCAGATCATTTGCAATCTGGGGGATTATTTGAGGAAGGATTTGGATACGTGCCTCCCTCTCTTTTTGGATCGGCTAAGGAATGAAATCACCCGGCTGACGACTGTGAAGGCGTTGACGAATATTGCTGGATCGCCTTTGAGTATTTCTCTGCCAATTATCGTAAGTTTTTTTCTTTTTGACTTTATTAAGAAATTGTAGCCTTACATAAATTTCCTAATTTTCACACACAAATTTTTGAATTAGTTAAGAATTTCGATATTTAAAAGTTGGGTCCTGAAAACATAACGTTGGGACGCAGCCTTAGAAAAAACAGCCAAGTTTCGAACCTATACGGCAATTTTCATATGGGTTTGGAACTTGACTATTCTAAAGTTGTGTCCTCACAAAAGATTTTTAAACAATGTATTGTTTTGTATATTATAGGACGATGCAATACCGATTCTCGGGTCGTTTTTGAGAAAAAATCATCGTGCCCTTAAACTAAGCACACTTACTCTCCTGGATTGCTTAATTCAAAACTATAACACCAGTTTCAATCCGGATTTGCTGCAACATGTCACGGTCGAACTGCCACCGCTCTTGGACGAATCCGATTTGCATATCGCCCAATGGACTCTGGTTATACTTAAGTCGATCGTCGAGTACTATCCGAAAGCGTTGCATATTATTTCAAAGGTTATTTTGCCCTATGTTATGAATTTAGTACGTTCGCCTTTATTACAAGGTAAGTTTTTCCTTATATCTATTTTCCTCACTCACCCCTTCTCTTGCTCTCCTACTTACCTTTTTTCCTTTCACTATTGCATAGCTTTTATTTGAAGGATTTTTTTCTCCATTTTCAGGTGCAGCTTTAGCATCAATGCTAGACTTTTTCAAAGCGCTCGTCAAGTGCAAGATACCCGGCTGCGGTTACGACGAATTATTGCACTTGCTGTTGCAACCGGTGCTCTCTAACGGTAGTAATCAGATTATTCACAAGCAGGCGTACTACTCGCTGGCGAAGTGCGTGGCAGCTATTACGACTGTGTGTTCGAATAAAGCGCTGCCTGTGGTGCAGAAATTCATCGATGATATTAAGAATGCCAATAATGATAGTCATCACATCTTTGCATTGCTGATTATCGGAGAAATTGGTAGAAATATGTAAGTTTAGGTGGTTAAATATGTGGGATTATGCCTAATTTATTTGGTTTTTAGTGATTTGACTGCTGCTGGTAATATAGAATTAGATATAATCGAGTCTTTCTCGCATATTTCCGAGGAAATTAAATCGGCTGCTAGTTATGCCTTGGGGAGTATAGCGATTGGTAATTTACGACAATATCTGCCAATTATTCTTAAAGAAATTGAGAACCAACCGAAGAGGCAATATCTTCTTCTGCATTCGTTAAAAGAGGTAAGATTTTTTAAATAATTTAAATTTCACGACAGTTTCACCATCATAACTTAATAAGTTATCGTGTGAATCCCCGATGAATTATGTCTATGATGCTCTGTTTGTCAATGGTTTTTTAGAAATAATTCAAACAAATTCAACCTTTTTAACGAAATATCATCTTTAAAAGTAAAATACTTTCTTTTTTTAAGATTATTACCTGCCTGTCAGCTTCACCTGATGGCACCCAACAACTCCTCCCTTATGTGCCCGCCATTTGGAAGCAACTCTTCAGGCATTGCGAATGCGCTGAGGAAGGCACCCGAAACGTCGTCGCCGAATGCCTCGGCAAGTTAACGCTCATCGATCCAGCCCATCTGCTCGTCAAGCTTCAAGAGAGCCTCGCATCTCCATCACCACTCATGCGTACCACCGTCGTCACGGCCGTTAAGTTCACCATCTCCGACCAGCCACAAACGATCGACGCTCTGCTGCGGCAATGCATCGGCCAATTTCTCAACACACTGCAGGATCCCGACGTGAATGTACGTCGCGTTGCGCTGATTGCCTTCAATTCGGCGGCGCATAATAAACCGTCGTTGATTCGCGACCTGCTCGACACAATTCTGCCGCAACTCTACAGCGAAACGAAGGTGAAGAAGGACCTCATCCGCGAAGTGGAAATGGGGCCGTTCAAACATGTCGTTGACGATGGTTTGGACATACGCAAAGCGGCGTTTGAATGCATGTACACCCTTTTGGATTCGTGCGTCGATCGAATCGATATTTTTGAGTTTTTGAACCAAGTGGAGAGTGGTTTGAAGGATCATTATGATATTAAGATGCTCACGTATTTAATGGCGGCCAGACTTGCACAAATCTGTCCGGGGGCTGTACTACAACGATTGGATCGGTTGGTGGAGCCGTTGCGCGTCACCTGCACGATGAAAGTTAAGGCGAATTCGGTTAAGCAGGAGTATGAGAAGCAGGACGAGCTGAAGCGTTCGGCAATGAGGGCGGTTGCAGCGTTGTTAACGATTCCTGATGCTGGTATTTTCCTTTTTCTAATTACTTAATTTTTAGTTTTCTAATGGTTTAGGTTTTTTTTTTTTGATTTACTGAACATCGACTACTATTGTCCTTAGCTCTATTCAATTCTTGTTCAATGTAATTAGTCATATTAGAGACTAATACTATTGATAAGAAGAAGAATTCACT
>JAODAC010084123.1:0-41799 GCA_027575185.1 Mimaenictus wilsoni | reverse complement strand
GTTATTGTGCAGCGGCTTGGGTAGTCGTTAGTTCGGAAGTAATTCAATCAGCAATGAGTTAGTCAGTTCGGACTTAACTTGCGAGCTTAATTTGTCACTAGTTGGTCGGTCGTGCGTTCTTTCACTGTGTATAATTTAGAAGTGTATAAGAGGTTCTTGTGTTAAATCAATATATTGTTATGTTAAACCTATTCGTATGTTAGTCTTGTACCCCACAGCCTAGCTAACCAGCACGAATGAAGTACCAGCATGAGAAGGTACCTGATTAGTTTGAACAGCCATGTCCAGCCAATGAGCAGAGAAATCATCAACGATCTCTGAATTGTCCTCGTACGGTCCGGAGATGTCCATCGATAAATGGTAAGTACCATTTATAAGTATCCCAGGTACAACGCGGTAGCATGTCGAGCGAGAGTAGCAAAAAGCGAAGCGAGTAAACCCCAAGAAAACCCACGTGTGAGAAAGCGCACACGGTACGCGAAAGTTAGTAGAGTGCCAACCCCCATATGCTACATTTGATGGGGGCACCTTTCGTTACATTTGGTGGAGACGCCGACATACGGTACGCCACATTTGGTGGAGACGCCATAAACCTACCGTGACAGTAGCAACAAATAGTGAGTAGTGCATAAAAAGTCACAAGAGTTTCAGTATATAAAGGCCTTCAGAACACTGGCAGTTTCTTTCATATCCAGCCGACTTCGCTCTCTTTAGTGCCAAGTAAACCAGCTCAGTAAGCAGACACTAGAATGTCACAGGGAAACTACGAATGCCGCTGTTAATTTTATACCACATATAAAAACAAAAAATCGCTTTTACAAAGCTTCCTGCCACCATTTGTTCAACTGTACCGAAGCTTTTACAATCAACGCATTAATAAAACTAAAATTTAACTAATTATGAATTTGTACACTTTAATTATAAACATTCTACGCATGTCTCAAGCACTTATATTTCTTTGACAAACGTACATTAATATTTAACTAGGCAGGAGACTTGAAGTTGCAGAAAGTACCAATCAAAGTAGCATCGAAATAAGAAAAGGGGCGACGCGCAAGAGCGCACAAATGTAAAAGTCGTGTTCAATCTTTTTTAAAGAACGATTTCTTGCAGACTTTTGTTTCCTGCGTTTTATCGCCCCCAAACTTTTCACCCGACCACTTCCAACTTCATCCTCCTTGCTTCCTTCTCTATATGATTACCAGACTCACTTTAAAATTTTAATTGCAAAATTCCAAAAAAAAACACGAAACTTTTGTACGCTTTGTTTTCGTGCCTGTAAGCTTGTAAAACAGTACGCGGAAATTCCAGGTGATTACAAAGGGGGCGAGTTCCTTTTTGTTCAACCCTGTTTGTTTTAAGAGTTTACTTTAATCAATGGCTACACCGACTACTGTCGACAAACGAGTACATCGACACATGACGTCCGGACACGTGCGAGGGTGAGCTACAATTCGGTTTTGCAAATTACACTCATTGTTCCCCGAAACAGACGGCACATGGCGGCCGCATCAAAAATGTTTTCCTCCAATTTTTCTCTAAGGTATTTCTACTGAGACTGCAAATAGTTGCTTACTGTGTTTTATTCATTTTTGAGTGGTTTTCCGGATAGTAAAACGTTTGATTCTGATTTGAGTATGGACTGAATAAGTTTAGAATAACAGACAGTATGTGGATTTCTTTAAAACAGACGCAGACGGATGCAAATAACGTGATAACGAATGCATGTGTTAATCAGCGGTAGTAAAGGCAAGCGTTGAAAAGCTCGTTAGGGCCGATTCCGGGCATTCTTCGGGCGTTCGGATGGCAGGACGCGCATCGGGAGTGTATCGCTCCGGCTGCTGGCTGTTAGTTAACGTTTCTGGGTTTGTTGTGTTCGGGCGAGCACGCAGTGGACACGGTCACACACCGGGGTCACTCAATTAAATCCCTGACTAATGAAATTTAAATTGCGACGCGTCGAATTCTCGTCTATTGTTGGTTAACGTTTCGTGTGCCTAGTTTAATTGAAATTGCCATTGAATAGTCATTGATTCGGTGAGATTATCAGGTTTGAATTATTTAAAAGTGGAATATCGATAGTGACTGGTAGCAATTTTTAACATACTGTCGCGAATGCGAAAAGCTGATTAAGAAATTCATATTAAACAACAGGAAAACCACTTCCGGAAAGTTTAGTCCAAAGTCATGTTTTGGGTAGATTAGATGTAAATTTAGGAAACCGAAATAATTTTAGGAGGCGTATGCTCAAGGGGTGTATCGATAAGCAAAGCGGGCGGGCGAAATGTGTGCACCACATGATAAGAGTAACGAACAAACAAGTAACGGAAGACAGAAGTGCGTACGTGACTTAAACAATGCTTGAAAAACAAGTGGTACCACGCGCCATTAAGATGGTGAGAACTACGAGACCGCGTAGGCGGAAATGAGAATATATTCCAATGAGCGGCGGTATGGACAGTCAGTTAGTTGTTGGGCAATTGGTTACAGGGAGTTAGTTAGTGAATGGGTAGCGGCTTGGACAGTCGGTACAGCAGACTCGGTTAGTTTTAGTTAGTCAGTTCGGACTTAATTTGCGAGCTAGTATGTCACTAGTTGTTCGGTCATGTGTTCTTTAACTGTATAAACTTTATAAGTATGTAAGAGGTTCTTGTGTTAAATCAATATATTGTTATGTTAAAACTTTTCGTGTGTTATGTGAGTGTTCATGACCTTGAAGCCAACTCCATAGTCTTGCACCCCACAGTGTAGCAAGCGAGCACGAGTGAAGTACCAGCACGAGAAGGTACCTGTTTACTTTGAACAGCCATGTCCAGCCAACGAGCAGAGAAATCATTCACGATCTCTGAATCGTCCTCGCACGGTCCAGAGATGTCCATCGATAAATGGTACGTACCATTTATAGGTATCCCCGGTACAACGCGGTAGCATGTCGAGCGAGAGTAGCAAAAAGCCAAGCGAGTGAAACCCTAAAAGAATACCCCCGTGCAAAAACTACCGCTACATCTGGTGAAGATCACCAAAACACATCTAACGCTACATTTGGTGAAAGGTATAAGAATACCCGGTCCCTATTGTCACATTTCGTGGAGGCGCCGACGTACGAAATGTCACATTTGGTGGAGACGTCAACGTACGTTATGCCATAATACCTTTTCTCATGTAAAGCCGAGAATCTCAAAATGTGCAATTAATATTAAGAATAAAAAAACAGAAGAGGGTAGTAGCCCGCTTGGAAAGATCGCTGCTTACCACGCAGGGGTTCCAGGTTCAAATCCTGGTCGTGACAATAACACCTCTACTCGCTCCGGCAACCACATTAACATCTGTGGTTGTCGTTATAGAAGTCTTCTTCACCTTGGGCGAGGCTAGCAACCTACCCGAAGGGAATTAATATGCTCATAGTTACCCAGAAGTAATTCTGGAAGAATAACCAGCCACAGGCTTACGCCCGGTCAGCGACAAGGCGGGTGAACGAAGAAGAAGAAGAGAAGAGAAGAATAAAAAACATATTTGTTGAATCAAATAAGTTTTCAATGAATTTCAATGAACAACAAAATACTTTCGGAGTAAATATTGATATTGTAAGTAAGTATTGATAACTTATTTTTGCATACCTAAGAGCTACAGATTTTACTTATACGAATCTGAGACGGACAATTGAGACACTCCCCTTTTGAAATATGCAGAGTAAAATATGCAAACCGTTTCTGATATATAACATTTTAAATTAATCTCCAATCACAATTAATCTCTGGAAAACTAAATAGAATAAAAACATTTCCAGATTTGTAAGCAGCATGAAAAACTACACTGGAAAACGTAGATATCAAGCAGGATGCATTTTTTTTTGATTATCAGACTTAAATACCTTAATTATTAGAACTATCTTAATTATTAGAACCTAACCTAACCATGTATAAGTGCAAACAACGAAGAACAAATAAACGACTATACCTGTGAATCGTCCTGTGAAAACATAGCATCAAATGCAAACATCTTGGGGGCGGCGACACCAACACGACGATCTTCCGGCGCCGACGTGCCGGAGAATGTCGACGGGTCAATCAGAGTGACCTGCTTCTTTCTCTTATCCAAGTTGAAGAAACTATTGGCGCCCATCGACGCAACATCCTGATATCCCGTGGTCGTCGACACTCGCAACATAACTTTCACCTGCAAAACAAGATAAAACAATATAAGCTACCGTAAAACAACGATGTTGCGATATTATAAATGTCTACCTAGTAATTTATGCCCCAATTTTTTTACGATCTCATCAAAAAGCAATTTTCTAAAATTCAGTAGTAGTAAAATAAAATACAGCAAAAAAAAGTGCTTAGCGTTTGTTTTCTACGTGATGTGATGGGTTTGACGAAGGAAGAAGAAGAGGTTGGTATATATTGAAAAATTGATTTCGCACGCATCTTATATTTCTCTACGCCCCGTGGGTCGCAATTCTGCTTATCGTCCTTATAGAAGCGCTCCATCTTCGGCAAACATTCGGCGAGAACGAGGCGGCTCGCCGCTCGGGCGCAAACCCAATTTCCTCGGGCCTGTCGTCTACCTTCAGCGGGAGGAAAACCGAGGAAAACTCCGACGAGCAAAAGGATGCGAACGAGGACGATTCCTCGTGGCGTATTGATGAAATACACATTCGGCACGGCATGGTTTGGAAATCGATCTTGCAAATCAGCGCTTTTTTTTCCCCCGTACAAAGTGAAATTGGCGGCGAGAAAAATGCAAAATAAGGGCTAGAAAAACCCGGGAGGATTTCACGTTATCAATGGAATTTATAAATTGATGAATAACCACGAATTTTATGCATAATTATCTATTATTACCATTTTTATATCGTTTCTTTTTCAATTCTTCTAACAAATTGCAGGTTTTCTACAATTTTGTACTTATTGATATGTTGTTGAATTTTATAAAATTTTATTGAACTCAGTTCTCATCGGTCGGAAGCTGTCCACTGCTGTAATTCCAAAAAAAAATGCAAGTTATCGCGAACTAAGTCGACGGTATGCAGCGCACTAAACGCGTCCGGTCCGATCAAGGAGTTTTATTCGACAGAGAAAAGCGGCCAGGTTGGTCCGATCAAGAACTTATAGGGTCACAGAAAAGTACAATTCTGAGAATTGTCGACAATCTCAAATTAGCAGAATAGCAAATTAGCAGAATTATCGCGCTGCAAGTAGATATATGCATCTCGGTGAGCGCGCTCGGTCCGATCAAGGTACAAATGGCACAGAAAAACTAATTACCAAAAATTGTCTATCCGAACAATATTTACATAAATTCAAGTCTATAAAAAATAATTTAACTGGAAAAGTTACCGCGAAGCATGTCGAAGTGATCGCACCCGGTCCGATAAAATATTTTATTCCACCGATAAAGGAGACATGTGCCCAGAGGTGACCACTGACCATCGAGCCTGTTCCGTATTAAGATACTTAAACATCGCAGAAAATGTCAATTCCAAAAAGTCTCTAAAATCCCAAGATTTACATAAAACACAAAAATTTAACCCGTAACTAAAAACGAGCACTAAAAACAAAACTAAAGCAACTAAAAAAAAAGAATAAATAAATAAGAGCGGACACTTTAATCCCCAGTTTTGGCAAAAGTCAAATTGAATTTGCATGCTCACCGATGGAGCTTGCTGCGTTGAACGTGGAAAATTGGGAATAACGATATCAAAATAGTTTTGACATTTTACTCCGAACTGCTGCGACTACCCAGGTACTTTTCGACTTTTCATGGCGAAATAAATGCAGTTGAAATTCGTGTTCGATAGAGTATAAATAGTATAATTCTTTTTTATTTGATATTTTAATTGCGGAATACAGGCTATTATTGGCCCAGCTCCCTTAATCCGACATGGGGGACAATGGTGGATGCGCCGGTAATATGTGCTTTTACATCCTTCGGTTATGTGAGCATTGATTTACGGTGAATTTACGCGTGCATGGGGCGCTGCTTTAAGAGCGGGAATGCGATGCCGTTTGGTAGTAAACAAATGAAGCATTAAATTTTACAACTTTTAGTTTACGACCGCCTGGCAAAGGGCTTCATGTTCAGTTTGAGGATTAGGTTTTTATTTTCTAGGCTCACAATGACATGATATTTTTTAATTTGTTAAATTCAGTTTATACCTTTAAAAATGCATCATTCCTTTTCGTCGACAGTACGAAAGCTCTTTAAAATATTGATTATAAAGTGTTTGTCATCAATTTCATTGGTTTAGTTTTAAATATTTCAAAATTACGCCTAAACACGAATAAATATTGGCATGCGCAAATGTATAACAAAATGGAAAATACTTTGTTGTTGTTTTGAAATCCTCGAAAGTGGTCGAAAATCAAGCAGGCCGATATATGAAGCGCTATCAACGCGTTCGGTCCGATCAAGGTGTTTTAAATAATAGAAAAGGGAGACGTTTCCCAGAACGGCGATGAACGCAGGTAGTGCACCTGGTCAACAAAGTCAGCCGATGTCTAGAGATCTGGCAACGCACTAGGTCCGATTAAGGATTTATAATCTACAGAAAAAGGGTAGGTATACCGATGAATGCAACGAGCCCGATTCGATATAGGTATTCAAAAGAAACAAACAAGTCGGCGGCCGATGTATGCAGCGTGGTAAATGCGCCCGGTCTGATTCATGTTTTTTAATCGATACAAAAAGCCGAGACCCATATTGGTGGCTGATGAATGCCGCGAGCCAGGTCCGACTTAGGTCAGACTTATTTGATCGTAGTAGAAAAGTTTTCATGGATTCTAATTTAAATATTTCAAAATTACGTCTGACTTTCAATATAACTCAATATAATCATAAAATAACTTTTCACTTTTTAGAAATTTCTCCCAGAATTGTCCCAGAAAACAAAATTGGCAGTACATGTATGCAGTGTGGTGAATGCGCCCGGTCCGATCAAGGTGTTTTAATCTAGAAAAACAAGACGTGAGCCGACAAAGGTACCGAAATATAAGATAAAAGGTTTCATTGCGTCTAATTGAATATATCTGCTGGTATTTCAATTTTTAAATGAGCAAATATTTGGTAATCATAAAAAAAAAGACGCAAACAATGCGCCTGGTCTGATCAAGGTGTTTTAATAAACAAAAACGAGACGTGAGCCGATGCATACAACGTGTGCGGTCCGATTAATATATTGAAATGTAGCAGAAAAGTTCTCATTGATTCAAATTTGAATATTTCCAAATTACGTCTGAATTTCAATAAGTATTTGCATGAGTGTATAAATCGGTATCAAACGATGAGGCCGAAGCCTCCATCATCCAAAAAGGGTTGTCACCTCTCCCTCCACTAACCACCTGCCTATATTCAGTATTGGCGGCCGCCATCCATCCCCCATCGTAATTTAATAGGCTCGAATTAACTCCGCTTAGGCATATAACTGTCAATCAATTTGAGGGCGGCCGTTGCTCGCGCACCGGCCATTTTCACAGCAGCTGTGCTTATTCAGCCTCCAATAAAACCCCTTAATCATATCACAGCCTCGAGCACAAACTGACAAACACAACTATCCACTACCAACCCACCGCCGAAATAACCAACCAGCCAACTAGCACAAGCAGCCATCAGCGAAACTATTATCAACATCAACATCAGCATCAGCGCCGCCGTCCTCGGAAATGTTTACGATCCGCACCAAAGCCCGTTCGGCAGTAAAGTGCGCCGTCGGGTTACACCTTCGCTCCGTCACAACCGATAAATGCGATCGCGTTTACGTTCGGCGATTAGCAGCGTCGCTAATCGCACGGCGCAGGGTGTAAAATTTTGACGAGCTTCCACAACGCACCGGCGCCTCCGCCAAGCGCTGATATTCTGTTTGACTGGCGCGGTCGCTAGGTGACGCCGCCGTAACAAGCGACGAGTCAATCATTTTGTCATTGTCGTGAGTATGGATTAACTCGTTACTCGTTGACTAAAACGAATGATGTGTATGAAATTACGTTCGGGTTTGTTTCAGCAATACTTCAGTAGAAATTAGTCACGAACTTGTTGTAAACGTCAATGTGTTGTTAATTTTTAATGGTTTTATTTTTTGGATTTTTTTAAATCTATCGCTAGATTTTAGAAATTATTGATATCTATTAAATAAATATCAATTAGATATAGAAAAGATGTGTTTGTTGAAATTGAAGGAGAATATGATTTAATCATTTATGATTTATGATTTAATCAGAGAACTAATAAAAAACTATTTCTTTTGTTGAAATAAACCAAGTTGGCAGTTTACCACGTGGTAAATGCGCCTGGTCCGAGTAAGGTGTTTTAATACAGAGGAAAAGGCTTCGTGTAGTTCGGAGGCTAGTTGTAGAGTTGGCAGTATGTATATCGAGCGCGGTGAAAGCGCCCGGTCAGATTATGGTGATTTAGTCGACTGACAAAAGGGACTTGATACACATCGCCGTTGAGACCGATGAATGCAGAGCACCAGGTCCGATCATGGAATTTAAAAGTTTTATAAAAGTTGTAATAAATACGTAGGCTGACGACTTTCGGTTGTCAAAAATAGCCAAATAGCTGACTCCGCTTTAAGATGTTGTGACAGGCAAAGTTGTCCAAGTTGGCTGTGAACGTTCCCGGTCCGATCAAGGTGTTTTGGTAGACGTAGAAATGGACGCTGGCAGAACAGCCGGTCCGACCAAGGTACTTAAATCGTAGAACACTATAAAAATATAGACAAAATTGACTCTATATCAAGGTGACCTGACATTGTCACATCATAACCACCAAAACGAAAAACTACAAAACTTAATGTTTTTCATTTTAACTATTGTTTATATGAATTTATTTAAAATACTTAGATTAATTTCACATTCTTAACATCAAAATTTAAAAATTTATAAACACCATGTATCTACGAGTATATATCTACGAGTATAATCAGGAATTTATAAACTCGTACATCCTACTTGAACGCATAGAACCGGAAATCTTAAAGCACCGCGGTTGCGATGTGAATCTGCGTGATTTTCCCATTTGCCGATTCGCCTATCGTTTCGTCGTTACGCGAAATCGTTCGCATGCAAATGCACGTCGTCGTTGTAGGTCGTAGATTCAGCGCCAACGACGCTAGGCAAACCGCAATTTGAGCTCCACTCAGGTATCGAATTTCAGGTTTTGGTTTACGCCAGTTCCTTCCTTCGAAACTGCGTGAAATCTAATAATTTCCCACGTTTGACAAGCGCCTTAGGCTGGAAAAGAGTTACTCGTACCTGAGTTATCCTCGTACAGGCATAAGAAAGTCTTAAAACGTCTTCCTTCTTATATAAAATCACAACAAGAAATAGAAAAATCATAGGTAAATCTATGTCCAAGAGAAAGCTAAATATGGGATTTTTTTGCAATATATAAGAGTATACAATCAGAAATACACACTCAACTTTATTTTGAAGTGATTTCCTTCTGGTATCAGGTGCATTCAACTGCATCCAACAGCGTCGTCGTGCATTTGTTTGTTTCGCGTCCGCATTGCCATCTTATTGCGCATTTGTGTTTCTGCTACATTTCGGGTGGCAGCTTATCGTCGTCGGTTTGCTGTACGGGCCCTCCGAGACAAGTTAGGCAAATAAAACGAATCAAATCGGTTTTTACGATGCGAAGACGAGATTCGGCGGAATATTGAAAACTATAAAAAACCAGCCGCCTGCCGATTCCGGGGGCACTGCGGCACAGCTAGTACAAGAGTATCAACAAATGTCAAATCATAAAAATAATCATACGCATTCCCTCTTCCCCATGGCCGAGAAAACAAAGTAGAAGATTGCAAAAAAAATCATAGCAAGGAGAAAAATCGATGCATAGCAATAAGTACATTTCGTTCTTCTTGCGTTTAAGACCACCACAAACGATCATCAATAATTCATTTCGTATTTATTGGCAATTTTATGGGGAGGGCATATTGTTCTAGCCCTTGAATTTCTATTACCTATGACTGTAAAATATTTGTGCGCCTTCGAAAATAAATAACGTTCTGTGACAGGAATGAGGGGTAGGAATATATTTTGTTGCGTTTTTTTATAGGCCGAGAGATTTAAATTTTCATATTTTTGAGCAAAGATATGATTACGTATCAAATTTTTGTAAATATTTCCCTTGTTATCATCGCATGAATATAGTTTTTTGGCGGCAATCCAGTGCCGCACAAACAAGAAGAATAAACATCATCAAATCACCATCAACACCAACAAACCATAATCTGCATGTAATCAACATCCGCCGAGACTAAACATCGAAAATGCTGACACCGAAAATCGACCCGACGCAGCGTGATCGCGACCACGTGTTCTGCTATGACGAACTAGAGAAATGGTCGCGTCAGCATTTTCACCTGCTATATATATATATAGTCGACATTTCGTCATCACATTCATTCAGTCACTTAGTGAGTCCGAGTCAGTTTATACACAGTCACTCAATCAGCTCGACACCGAAGTCCACCAACAGCGAGCCCGACATCAGCTGCCGTCACCAGAGAGTCCGCCGTCACAGAGAGTCCACACCGAGTCCCTCAGCGGCCGCCTCCAACGACTACACCGGCGCCAGCAGCCGCCACCGAGTCCGCTACCGGCCGTCATCACCAGCGAGGCTGCCCTGTCGACCGTACGAGCCGATCGTCTCCAGCTGCCACCTCCGCCTGAATCCCTTCGTAATCTTAATCTCCTTTCTTTTATATTTCGTTACATGTATCGTGGTGCAATAAAATCCCACAGTTTTAATTTAAAAATTATTAGCCACTAGCAACTTTTCTATTTACAGAAGAATTATCCGGTATGTTATGTTTATTTATCGTTTCTTCATCGATTATAATTTGTGCTTATATGGAACTTGGCAATTTAGTGTGAATTTAAATTACATATATTTGCGAGCAAGTACTTTGTAATGATTTTTCCCAGCACATTCACACAACTACTATCATACAATCTTATTTGAACGACCCCAGACTAGCTAGCATTGACATATCAAAGAAGAATATGCAATCATTTTGCACAATTAATGAATTTACGAAAAATTTAATTAATTGAAATTGAAATTTAACACGGAAAGAGACAATTTGAAGCCCCCGACCGGGTTCGAATCGGCGACCGGTAGCATGTTGGGCCGGTATCCCAAAGGTCGCCGGTTCGAACCCGGTCGGGGGGCTTCAAATTTTCTCGTTCCATGTTAAATTTCCGTTTCAATTAATTAATTTTGTTCAATTAATTCAATTCAATTAATTCAATTCAATTAATTAATGTTCTTCTTTGATATGTCAATATTAGCTAGTCTAGGGTCGTTGAAATAAGACTGTATGATAGTAGTTGTGTGAATAAGCTAGGAAAAGTCATTTCAAAGTACTTGCTCTCACATATATGATTATAATTTCATTTCTATATGATATGCGGGCATCTTCACCAAATTTAACAAAATTGTCTTTATTGGCATCTCAAGAACTAGGACTTTATAAAATTAAGATAATTTAAGTGTAAATTTGCTATTTATAAATAAAATTGTTTTATAATGCATAATTTGATCAATTTTGATGGAATAAAATTCGATTTTCCGGTTTAGCGCCTTCAGACAAGCTCCAAAACACTAATATTCCCAATTTTCGGGACTTTCCGGGGGAGAACCTATATGTGGTTCATATTATTAGCCAGTGGCGATTTTCCTATTTGCTGAAGAGGGGTGGAAAATTGTCCGAAACCAGCGAGACGTGATGTGAACACTATTATTTCGTATACGCCCTCAGGGGATATTTACATCTAATAAAACGCCAATAACGTGTTCTCGATGCCGGGTAGTATTTATATTGCACCTGCAAATAGTATACTTTTTTTATATAAAGTTACTTATAGTATAAAGTTTTTATTTCACAAATAAACAGTTCCTCCTTATGGAAATGCATTTTGTCGATCTTTAAATCTAATAACTGTATAGCTAAATCCTGGTTATTCTGAAAAGCTTCAGATGTGTCTTCGTAAAGCTGCTAAACTCATGAAATGACATCTCTTATCATAATAGTACGAGTTTATGCGTATATTCGAGTGTTCGACAAGTTGATAAGCCCGGAAAATGAGAAACTTGTACGTCTACTATCTCAGGAAATGCAATCTAATGATTTCCGGCGTGTTTTGCACCATAACTCAAAGATATGCAACATTTGCTCGCTGTCGCCGTCTCCGCCTGCTGCCTCCGCGCCGTGCCGCCTCCTTTTCTAAACACAGAAATATTCCAACGTTCCTTCCAACTTGTGTTCATATTTCTTTCGACGCGTCAACGCATGACATCCGCTAATAAATTAAACTAATTCCAGGAAAACGCTTGAAACTCTACAAACTTTACCTACTTCCCATAACTCACATCAAATCTCGAATATGCCACTTCAAAGTAAAGAATATTACAGTAGAAAATGCAGCAAAAATGCTGCATGAAACAGAAAAAAAGAAAAATCGGAGCGATTTAAAAGTTCGAATGCTGAAGGTTAATTTAATGAGTTTACTCCGCGCATTACTCACAAACTTGGGCAATAAGTAAGTGCATATATCAAAAAGTTGAACGCGTCCAGGTCTCTCTTTCTCTCTACTGGAGGCAAAAAAAAAGAGTCGTAAATCACGCACTAAAAATATGTCATCGGAAATTATAACCCAGCGCACGGTGCGCGTGTTTAAACGTTTTGCAGTATTTTCGCTGCCTTTTTGCCGCCACCACCGCCGCCGCCGCCGCCCCCCGAAAAAACCTCGCTCAACATGTCTCTGCAATGTGACTGTGTTGGCGGGCGCCGTAAAAAAGCCAATTTTGACACAAACGCGCAATTTATTTCCTCTGCGAGCGCGTATAAATCACGCGGCAGGATGCAGGATGGATGCGGAGAGTCGAAGGGCGTTTACTATGATTGAAATCTAGTTAAGTGGATGAATGATCTTTCTCGTTTTTTCTTATTTCTATTAGATTTTCTACGCTTTACTATGGTTTTGTCAATTTCTCTGCTATTCGAATTGTCGTATTTTATTGGCATTATTACGAGTGTTTTTAACCGAATTATGGTTTTAATGCTTTGTAGTATTAAGTACGTGAATGTTACAAACATACGTAAGACATTAAATGAAAGAGTAACTCAAACAGGTTTACCTACAAGCATCGCGTTTTGGGCTATGCTGATTAGAGACCACAGCAAACTTTTTGTTCATTAGTCGCCAGTTGTTTATTTCTAACGTTATTTAGCGCATGAATAAAGCAGTTTTTGTGAAATGAATGGCAAGGGGTGACCATGGGTTAGTGAAGTGAATCTTTCACTGGTACCCCGGCGAAATTTGTTCGAAAGGACAACTCCGGCGAGGAATGTTTGGATAATGTACGGAAACGCTTACAAGTAATCGGAATCGTTTTCAGTTATTGCAAACTCAAAGCTCTATACACTCCAAAAGATACTCATATTGAACACTTCCAAGGCTAGGATCAAAAGTGTCCGCGTTGCTCTTTCATTTTATATATTAATCTTTATTAAAACTTTAATCGAAAAAATTCTACGAAACATTAAAACCCCGTAAATCATTTATCTTCTTCTTCTGCTTCTTGTTTAGGCATTTTGCCTGTTCTTACTTCAGTCAGGATTTAAGTGGTCACTCCATCCCTTACGAGGTCTTCCCAGGGATCTTTTTCCACGTGGCGACTTATCAAGGGCTATTCGGACTATTCTTGTTTCATCCATTCGCCCTATGTGGTCGTTCCATTCGAGTTTTCGGTTTTTGCACCATCTTCGGATGTCTTCATTCTTTATCCGGCCTTGAAGAGACCCTTTGCCCTGTATGTTTCTCAGTATTTTCATTTCTGCTGTTCTGAGTAGTCTCTGGGTAGTTGTCGTGTCTGCACGTGTTTCCACTGAGTACGTCAGGAGAGGTCTAACTACTGCCTTATAATATGTTCCCTTTAGCTTCTTTTCTTATGTGCTTATTGTTTCATATAGTATTTCTTAGGTACCATGTTACTCTCAGTCCTTTTTCGACTTGTGTTGCTACTTCCTTATCTATTCTTGCGTAGCTTGAGATATTTATGCCCAATTATCGGAATTCGCTCACTTGTTGTAAATGTTGTCCAACTACTACCAATTTGCATCTTATCGCGAGTGGTGCTATGACCATGCACTTGGTTTTATCTGTACCTATCTACGTATTGACTGTTTTGCTGGCAGTATTAACCTGGTGGATCTTTCGTTGAAGGTTATCTTCGGTGTCTGATGTTAACACGAAAATCGTTTATAAACACCTTTATCCCTCTGTTATTACAAGACAAACTCAGATATTCTAATAATATCAATGCGTAAATCTTTATACATTTTTTTATTTGCCTCTTTAGGATGTGAATGCACGAAGCAGCAAAAGGCGAAAGCTTGTAAGATGTAAATCACTACGCGAAATCCCTTTCTACTACGCCTTGTATGGAAAATCGTTCACGTTCACCAAGTGTGGAAAGTGGAAAGTGGCAAGTCCTTCGCCGACAAACTCCCTGTCTCCGAGTTTCAGTTAGTTTCGAGTCGGGCTTTCGGCACTCGCGCGCCAGAAAGAGAAGGCTTTTCCTTATTCAAATCAGTTGCGGTTCGAGGGTACGAAATCCTCAGGTTTCACAATCATCCCGAATCACAGGTGCCTACTTCTTTCTAGTTCTAGTTCTCCTTTTTCTCCTTATTCGAGGAGAAAACTTAAACCCTTTTAAAACATTTTTTTAAACTGATAAACTTCTTATATTATACAATATAGCGTGTCAAAGAACAGTCATCAATACCTTATAAGTTATTTTCATTTTTTCACCGTAAATTCTCTTTTTTCCTGCTGTTATTACAAAAGCTGCATCGATTGTTATCTTAATTACTTGTAGGGTGCTTTTTTATTAGGTTTATACTCATATTTCATAGCCATACGAATTTCTTCCTTTATTTTAATCTAATTTACTCTCGTTCTACTGTGCTCAAGTTCATTTCATGAATTGAAGGGAGCTGCATTTACCGGGTTAAAAAATCAACTTTTAGAAAAATTTGAAGTTTGGGAGAGGTCTTAATCAATAGCTGACTTATTTAAGAATATTCTCCCTAAATGTCAAGTCAATAGCTGCAGTATTTACGAAGTTATAGCTCATATAGTTCACAAAAAGTGTTCCTCTGTTTATCCAACTTATTTTTCTCCCAACATCATTTTTCAATGTTGCGTACAAGATTAAAAAAAATCTACTAAACCAATTTGTCTGAGTGCAGACTCATTTTATAGATACTTAAATTCTCAAGAATATGACGTGAATTGTTTTTTGAAGAAAGGAATATTTACATATTTTTTCGCATTTTTAAAACTATTTTTCTATGAGAAAAAAATCACTTTAAATTTAAAGCTCTCTAAAAACATATAACTTTAACTAACGTCAAAATAATCGTCGTCATATTCAAGAAAATTTAATGGACTTTATAAAAATTCTTTCGTTTCTTGTTTCCAATAAAAATTAAGAAAGCTAGAGTGTACGCAGCTGCGCAGAAACGAAGTTATATGAACCTGTTAACTAAGTTTTACATAATTATGGCCTTTTTAATGTGAAAAATAGACTGCGCTTATGAATTTTACATTAACATATCATCAAAAATGTTAATCATCTAGTTGAGTCACAGTAACTGAGAAAGAAATCGTGACAATTATGTATTTTTGACTTGGTGAATGTGTTTTCTCCCTTAGAGAAAAAGAAATCGTTCAAAAAATGAACGTTTCCATGTTTTAACTTTTACAATCATGATTTAATCCAAGGATTGAACTTGTCCTTTGTAAAAATGTATGAAAAATGTAATAATATATATATAATTCGAGGCACGACAATCAATAAAAAGCGGCAAAACCTCAAAGAACCGCATAAATATGATTAACAATCACGCATAACTAACACGAAAGCCATTCGGGCAATCATCATAAAAATATTTAACTCGTACGGGCGGTCGACATGCACGAGAATGTCGACATTTTTCATCTCGTGTTGTTGTGATAGTGTCCAAAGGCGGGTGGCGCGGCGGTTTTTATAGGCGTATATAGACTGTATAGACCTACGCTGGTGCTATTGGCGGAGGTGCCGGTGAGACGTGCATTTCCGCTTTCTACTAATACCCGCCGGACATGCGAGCATTCATCGGTTGTTTGTTAACAGACATAGGTTAATTCCACGCTGGAGTTTTGCAACTTTACCGCCGCGCCGTTCGTGTGGGATTATTCTTTGTGCAACTGCACAGTAGTTTTGAGGTCAAAGGCGTTGTTTAATGAATACCGCGAAAAAAAAGTGCATTACTTTGAGATATTTACTACTTTATATTCTTATTAGTGTCTGTGTATATTCGAAATCCGGGTTTAGAGTTTTTAAAAATGTTTAAAATTTATTCATCTGAAATTTCGGATATCCGGGTTTCAGTTTTTCAAAAGTCCCTTGCATTAGATTGCATGAGAAAGCCGAGTTTCGAGTTTTTTAAATAATTGTAATATATTCTATTCGGTGAGAGTTCAATGTTGCTGAAATAAGTATATTCGGATTACACTTGTAAGGATTACTCAATAGGTGGTATTATCCGAGTTTTAAGGATCTGATATGAAATTAATATCACACAATTTCCGACTACCAACTGCATTTCACGAATTATGTTCGAATTATGCGAAATTTCGGATATCCAGGTTTCAGTTTTTAAAAGGTTCCATGCTTCATACTTCAAAATCTAGCTAATATCATTTTTTTCTTATTTCGAAGTTCGAGTTATTTGAAATCCGGGTTTCGAGTTTTTTTTCGAGAAGAGTTCGGTGGGAATTTATACAAATATGAATAAAATTTTTGTATTCGGATACGTTTCGTTCGAATTACTCGTAATTTCGTATATTCTGAGTTTCGGGTTTTCCGATTATCCTAAATCGTATGAACCGGGTTGCGAATTTTTAATAAGACAGGTTATATATATCTTTATTCTATTCCTGCATATTAGCCCCATTTTCACGAATTTAATTCAGATTACCCGAATTTACGGATATCCGGGTTTGAGTTATCCGGATATCCGAGTTTGAGCGTTTGAGCGTCCTTGAGCGTTCAAAATCTAGCAAGTTTCCCTATTATATAAGTTTTTTTTAAACCCTAGTTTAGATTTTAAGATTTTGGAAAATATTCGGATATTTCAAAATTCCGGGTAATCCGAATTGCCCGGTATTTCCGAATAACCGTATTACAAGTTTTGACAACAATCAGAAATCATAGAATTACGTGAAATTTTTAATAAATCTACCCTAATAAAAGATTGCTTTGGTTACAAATCATTACATATAACTGTCTTAACAACGAAATTAAAAAATCATTTGTAAACAAAATTCCTAGTTTCATTTGAAGGCTTGTAATTAATTTGCTTTATACATTCTCGAAAGTTCTCATTTATATCGTCGCTTTTGCGATTCTTATAAAAGTTGTTCAAGATTAAATGCAACTAGTATACAAGTTGAAGTAAAGCAACGAGTAAGATGCGGTTTTCGCCCCAAAATGTGGAAAACACACATTCGTGTGATTCATGAAATTGCAGAGCGGACATAAACGGTTGCCGGTGGCGGTGGTGCCGCCTCCTACTAGTCGTCTCTCGCCGCCCAACGACCGCCACCGTTGCAATACATTGACGCGGACGTGCAAGTGATGCAGTATGACTGAGAGACTGTGAAGCATTGGGTGGAGTGGTCGCCCGCACCTTTCAACACATACCAACCAAACACACTCACACATTCACAGCTCAACTTACACCCACCCCCATCATATATCCATCCCTGAAGGTATACGAAATCTCGACAGCGTCTGTGGCAAACACAACCGAGAGGAGAAAGGACAATTTCGACGCGCAGTTTGAATACGAATTGGATTAGATATATTTGAAGGATTCGAAGGAAAACAGAGGCGGCCCTCTTTGCACCCGCCTATCCTCGGCGAACCCCTAAAACCACGGGTGCAACCTCTACCGAGAAATGAAATAAAATAAAATCAGTATACAGGGTCTTAAAATCGCAAACATCCCGTGCAACAAACGAACACACGTCATGTTCGTTCAGTTGAAATCGAACACTGTTAATTCTCAACGTTAGACCGGGAATTTCCGAGCGTAAAACGTTTTAGCCTTTGGATGTGTCTCGGGAGCACCCTGTAGAATGCATGCTGTGGTTTTGCGTTATGCTGGTGTTCCGCGCCCAAGCGGATTAGGAATTTACGACGATATATTTCAGCGGTTCAACCTTCTTACGCCTCTTTACTCGCGGTTAGCAGCACGCGTTTTATTTTATTCATGCGCGCATACATTCGCAGGATGAACGAAGGATGAGGACGCGACACATGTGGCAAAGCGCATAAAATTCATTCACTACTCGGCGTGAGCGGCCATGCTAGAAATACGTCATCTTACCAACTTATTTTAGTCAGTTTTACGTACTTTAAAGTTTAACTTTAAAAAAATCTTACCATAACATCACATAAAATTTGATGTAATGTTAAATATTTTATTATTAGTATGTTTGACATTTATTCTAAGTCATAGAGACTAAAATAAAATGTCGAATAAATATTGCAAAAGTAGTAGTATTAAAGTTATGGGTATAAATAAATTTGGTGGAGGTGCCGGTGAAGCCATTCTAATAAAAATGGTATTTCTGCTTTACCAAGAAATTTAATGGAGGTAGTCGAAGAATTTTGGCAAATATATCAAAATTGTTCAGAGAACTCAATGAATAACTAAATACTTTCCACTTTAAATTATTTTCCTTCTTTATGTTTTCTCATTTTATAAATTACGAAAATAACTTTAAATCTCTTACGTATATGCCTGTCTAATCATGACTATAATCTTGACTTCTACTGATTTTAAAATTTCAATGATCTATCAGTGAAAACCTAGAATATGAGCTTGATTTAATTATATAATTTTCGGGCCGATAATTTCATGTTAGTGCCCAGAAAGCAAGAAGTAATTTGAATCCTGCCCAAAGGAGGGCCTAAACTTGAAGAATTTGTAATAAAAGTGACTAAAATGATGTCTAAGCTTCCAGGATCTATGCAATAACACTTGAGACGATAAATTATTGAGCTTCTAAGTATTTTAGGCTAATCATTTGCAGTTAATCTCAAAGGAAACAAGAAATTTGGTGGAGGTGCCAGTATAACATCTTATGGTGGATGCGCCGGTTTTTAACATTTTATGCTTCCAAAAAATTCCTAAAATATTTAACTTAACCCTCATATACATATAATAATAAAACCTTCATTTGTATACATTTAAAACCACAAATAAGCATGAAAAACGTCCGTTTCCTTGTTCCCGAAAATAAAAGATGTTTTTATTCCTGTCTTTGCGCGTCTCAGAAAGTCCCTGGAAAACTCCAGAGGAAAGAAAAGGTGGAAGCAATCATAAAAAGCAGAACAAACGCTCGTTTTCTTACATTTCATTTAATTCCAGCGCCGTTTCGACGCGTTTTTGTGCACCGTCGTGTAATGCCTCAAGTTAAGCCCCAACCGGCTCAACGACGCACTCGTAAAACATTTACGGTCGAACATATTTTATAATATCGGAGGCATACGAAATGACAGACTGAAACCATAGATGTAGAAAGTACAAAGCGGGATTTTCACGCGACGACAGGCAACGCGACGGGGGGTTTTCCACACCGCCCAGGCAAGCAACGCGAACTGATTTGAATATTTTAATTGCGTTTCGTTTTGCTTTATGACCGCCACCACCGCCACCGCCACCGCGCCTGAAGAGATGGGGAAATATTAAATTTAAGTTTAATTCTCATGTCGGTTGATCGGTTGATATTTGGGAGGTGGTAAAACTCAAAGTTTGTGTAAAAAATGAGAATATGAGTGGAAAAGGTAAAAGTAGAAAAAACAGCACGATCAAACCTTAAGGATAACTATAATGAAAGAAAAATCTCATTTTCGAGAAGGTTGGATATGATTACAGATCGGAATCCAATAAAAAATATTATACAGGGTGTATCTTAATATAGGCACCTGTTTATGTCTAACTCTTTGCCTCTAATACACACTCTCTCTCTCTCTTCTTATTAATCAAATATACTTAATTAGTTGTTAATAAAAATCGCTTTGAAATGTACGGAATTTGGTATTAATTCAAATAGTTAATAAACAGCTGTTCTATCTGTTGCTAGGTACCTCAAAGTTATGGATTCAACCAGATTCCTTGAGACGCGGATATGCACCATCCCCTTTCTGCCCCCCCACCCCTGCGGTCCTCGAGGGAAATAAGCCACCCCCAGTCGCAATGAGCACTTTCCCTCCACCGGCATGCGGCAGGCGCTTGAATGGCTCCTTACCACCTCAGGAGCGTATACTTACACATACATATACCCACACATATATACATATAAATACACACATACACCTACAAATTCTCTACGTAGAAGTCTATGCCTATGCCTAGAATATAGAATGGCGGAGAGTAAACGAGAAGGGTATTGTGCGTGTGTGGATGTTATCACTCGGCACTCAGCTCCGCGCCGCCTCCATACACGTGTCACTCCATCATGCAGATTGCGCGCGTCTTCGCCCCACGCGCCTACACGGAAGAAAAATGCAGGGTGCAAACGCGCCAAGCAGTTCGGCCGCGCGAAGAATGAAAAGTGTGCGAGTACAGCAACATGCCTGGGACAGTGGATAGATGAGTGGTTACCGGATGTAGATGAGTTGCGCAGGCGTACCATTCGTATAGATGATTGTATGCGGTGTTTTACGGTGGATGCGCCGGTGTTGATACCGAAAACTCATTTACGATGATGTAAAACAATATATTCGCGAAAAGTAAACAACTTTGCATGAGCTTATCTACGTTGAATTTCATTTGGAATTGATTCTACAAAAATATATAGTTCGATGTTTGGTTTAGTGAGGATAAATGACTTAAGGTCATAAAGTCATAAAGTCATAAAGTCACAAAAACATGCCAAGTTTATAAAATTAGATTTTTTGTGTTCAACCTCAAATTACTTATGTTTGTCCATATTTATCTTGTGAATACTTTGTGAGCTCATCGGATTCTTCATTGTTTTACTATCAGACGAAATGGTCTGAAAAATATGATCACAAACGAAGAATCATCATTTTTGGTAGAAGTGCTCGAAAAATACGCGTAGCTCTGATGTTTATATGTAGTGTGTTTTGGTGGATGCGCCGGTGTTGATACCGAAAACTCATTTACGATGATGTAAAACAATATATTCGCGAGAAGTAAACAACTTTGCATGAGCCTATCTACGTTGAATTTCATTTGAAATTGATTATACAAAAATATATAGTTCGATGTTTGGTTTAGTGAGGATAAATGGCTTAAAGTCATAAAGTCATAAAAAATTACAAGTTTACAAAATTAGATTTCTTGAGTTCAATCTCAAATTACTTCTGTTTTTCCATATTTATCTTGTGAATACTTTGTGAGCTCATCGGATTCTTCATTGTTTTATGGTTGTTTAATACTATCAGACGAAATGGTATGAAAAATATGATCACAAACGAAGAATCATCATTTTTGGTAGAAGTGCTCGAAAAATACGCATAGCTCTGCTGTTTATATGTAGTGTTTTGGTGGATGCGCCGGTGTTGATACCGAAAATTCATTTACGATGATATAAAACTATATATTCGAAAATAGTAAACAACTTTATACCGTTCTACCGTCATTTATTTTATTTCGAAATCGATTTTAGTTTATATATAGTCAATTGTTTGATTTAGTAAGGTGCATTGATCTAAATTTTTATAAAGTAAGCCTAGTTCATATAATCACATTTCGTTCAATTTCAATTTATTTGAATTTAAACATAGCTACCTGTTGAAATCTAATTGATTTTAACTTATACCTACTTGATTTAAGGTCATCTGATACAAGTAGAAGAAATAAAATAAAAATATGACCACAAAAATGGACGAGTATTGACGTAACTCTAAATATAATCTTATTGTTTCATAGTTATTCATAGGCTTGTGGTATGTGAAATATCATAGCACATAGTACAGTTTTCTTATTATCATGGTCGACGTTCTACGATAAGCACGCTCAGCGCAACCAAGATGTGTTTGTTTAACACGTTGTTACATACCACTAATTAGTTTTGAGCTGCCTCTGTTTATTTGTGTTTAGCATTATAAATTGGTGATATCTAACTTAAGGTAAATTAATTTACATATTTGAGAGCAAGTACTTTACGATTATTTTTCCTAATGATTTAATTAATCAATTTCTAAAGAAATTTAATAATTGAAGTTGAAATTTAACGCGGAATGAGAAAATTTGTAGCCCCCGACCGGGTTCGAACCGGCGACCTTTGGAACAACGGCCCAACACGCTACAACATGAGTCGGTTCGAACCCAGTCGGGGGCTTCAAATTTTCTCATCCGAATCCAAACTTCACAGTAAATTGCCAAACTATATATGTATACATAAATTTATTTAATTTAAACTTATTGTTAACTAAAACTGCCAAAAGAAATAAAATCACAAATACGAATGCAGATTGTTGATTGTACAATTGTTGATTGACTATTTCTCTGGTGGATGCGCCGGAATTATACAATATATAAACGCTCAAATGAATATCGGATATGGGTGAATTTATGCTTAATATTGCCATTCGAGAATGTCCAAGATAGTAAAAACAAAGTTAGTTATTGCAGAAATTCGTAGAAAATACGATGAAAACTGGGCATGCTCGCTTCGAATATTTGTACAAGCATATTGTGGAAGTAAAATAGGGTAAAACGGACCCTCCAATGAAGGAGAAAATGCCAGCATACCAATGTGGAAAACACCCGACTTGCACAATGTGCTTGCCCATCGTTCAGTTTCCAACTTTGCTACAATGCTTTCGAGCAGGAAGACTGCCTCCCGTTCCCGTTCCTACTGGATAGTAGGAGCGACGAACTTTGAGCGCACGATGCAGCAGCACTGTTGCAATTCGCGCATATTCACATTCGGCGTTCGGGGGTTAGTCGGGCATCATCTGCATCCGAATATTACGCAATTCACGAAACATGCAACGCGCTGAAATTTACAATATCCAATAACTGAAATTGCGCCTCTTACTTCCTGCACATTTTCATATATTTCAAAGAATTAATTAAATTCTTCTTCAAGTATTCCATCAGGACATCATTTCTTAGAAAGGAAAAAATCATAAAGTTTAATTTTTTTTTAGAAACTAAAAATTTAGTAAATATTGATCGGAATAAATGAGGATAACGATAATAAATATTTAGATAAGTTCCTGTTCCATTTTCCAGGGGCAGTTTGTGAAGGTAAGGTTTTACGAGTTGCTTCCACGCACTTTTGTTGTTTCTCCTTTTGTTTATGCGTAAATGCATTAATATAATTCCGCCACACGCCCACAACCACCGTGCAGACAACGCAAATAAATGTAACGGTTTGGTGGAATGCCCATGGCGTTGTCTGCTCGGTTTTCCACCGCAAAGGCAGCGCTTTTCCCACATTCAACTATTTGCTGAAAATGGTTTAGATGCTCGCGGCACGCGAGATAGATTTACGCACGTTCCTTGGGTTTTTATTCCCGACTACAACCAACACCACTGCGAAACCACAGACAAAACGCTGCCCCGAAAAACCACGTAGAAGCAGGCAAACCGAGAGACCATCCCGAAAAACGCACCGAATCACCCTATTAAACCTTATAGAAACAAGCAAAAAATCTAATATAGGTCTGAACGAGGCAATAATCGACCGTTGGCTTATTGTCGACGAATCCCATCATAAGGATGCGCCGGTGTTATCGGCATTATCACTACGCAGATGTCATGTTAATGGGGCATTAATCCCACCGCGATGGTTCGAGCACGCATACTGCAGGAAAGGGTAAACACGTATGATTGTATGTGAGTACATGGTTGTATGTGGCTTTATGAAAGTTTGTGTGTGTGTGTGTGTGTGTGTGTGTTGCTATTGGCTGGTGCAGTGAGGAATGAAGAGGAGCATTCATTAAAAAGCTAATTCAATTAACCCCTCATAAATACGCACAATAGGCGCATGTGTGGCGGATATTTATATGTCCAACCGAGTTATGTACACGTTCACGGTTTATGTTTATGAAGATGGATGGTCGGTGGTCGTGCTTGGAACAAAAGAGTAAATCAAAAAGTATGTGATAGGCGTATTATTACCAACATTTGTTTTTATCACGTTTGCTTTGTGGGCGGGGAGGAGAGAGGCGAGAGGGAGAGATGACTAGACAGTCAGCAAAGAGGGATTAATTTCATTAATCTTGATTTTCTGTTATCAAGTTCTACGTGTATATTTCAGAGTTATTATTTGTTTTGAGAGGTTTTCAGGGATTACAAAATGTAAATGTGATGTAAAATTGCGACCAATTATACGAAGCTCCACTCAAGGAGTTTTAGACAATGTGCATATCCTCTAACACTTTTATTAGGTTTGAGAAATTTCCAGGTTCTTGCAAATGCAAATATACGCCTATAAATTGCAAAAAGGTTATTTGCAGCATGCAAAGTTATGACCACGGGTAAATTGAATACTAGCGGACCTTCACTCAAGGTGCTTTATATAATGTGTATCCTCTTTTTGATTTTTTTATTTATTTAGAGTAATTTTCAGGATAAAATGTAAATGGACGTTAACGGCTTATAAAATTGTGATCAGACATAACTTGTAAAGTCGTGGAGCTCCAATTCAAGGAGTTATGTACAATGTGCGTTTTAATTCTAGAGTTAGTATTTGTTTTGGGAGGTTATCCATAAGTGTAAAATGTAAATAGACATTAACACCTGTTAAAAGTATGAAAACGCGAGCAGAAATGTTGCGGAGCTCTACACAAGGAGCTTTGCTAAGTTTACTTACAGAGGACAATCTACGATAAACAAGAGAAATGGTATCAGTAGTATGTAGTATTATCTCCTGAAGATTGATTTAAGAATATTTGAATACTTGAATTAAATATCAAGAACTTTTGTTCTTTTGATGTCTATTAAATCTCTAAATTCCCAAATCAGAAACACCAAGAATACTAGCCCTGATAGAAAATTCATTAATTTCCAACAGTTCACTTCACAACATGTGCGAATCGATTGGAAGCCCATTATCTGCGTGTCTTGTCCCTAAACCCGCTCCTCCCCTTTTCCTTCTCCTTCAAGCTCCGTCCCAGACTTTGCCGGCTTGGCCGTACGTACCCTGAACATCTCCCATCAACGACAAGAGCATTTTCTTACATCAACCCCCTCGCGTCCTTCATTGCGCGTCTGAAGAGGACCCCGAAACATCTCCGCCGCCGCCTAAAGAGTCTGAATTTCAAGCAACCTCCCTCCTCATGCCTCCTTCTCTTGTCTTCCATGCCAGACACATGCTTGAAGAACACTGGCTGTAATTATGAAGGCGTCGGAGCGATCACGCGTTGACTCTTCGAAACGTCGACTTGTTTCCGACATGACGATGACGTCTCATTGTTAATTAAAGTTAATCGTAACGACAGCCGAAGCAGTGCCGAGTAGGCGGAGGGAAATTGCAGCCGACTAGGCCTAGGAAGAAAGCGCCGAGTTTTCAAAACGCATTCGGTGGCGATTACAATTCGGTTGGTTTACGATTATTATGCGTCATGGCATGGTGGGTAAATTTGTGCCAGTAGATTTGGCTGCAACGCGACACCGACTTCCTTCGAAAGGGGATGCAAATGGTCACCCTTCAACGAACATGTGCGGCATTTCCGGAAATCATTCCGCTTGGGACATTGGAAGTGAATTAGTGCAGCGGTGTAATTAATTTTTATTTTTGGTTATACGCTCACAATTAAAGTCGTTATTCTTAATTAAAAGTACTTAGAAAATCAACCAATCATCATTTTCTACAGTTTGCAATTATACTTATTCCAAGATTAGAAAAGGATCTTGGTTGAAACGTTTGTATTAAAAAAATGCTGATCTAAACCGATCCGTTACACTAGCATGCCAAGCGAGTACGTTGACTACGGATACTCGCTTGGCATGCTACAGACGAAGTACTTCGAAATTACAATATGTGCGCAAACGGCGTGGCACATATACGAATTAAACGTATTTAGGAAACATTTCCTGCAGTGGTTATGTGTACGTTTTCAAATAAGAAAAAAAACTTGAAGAATATTTTAATTCTTCGTTTGGAACTGCATCAATTCCAAAATAAGTCTAAAATGTGGTTATATCCACTTAAACTTAAGCTCAGATTTAGGCTAATCACTGTAATGGTAATAATTGTTAATGGGAAGCAGGTTGTGACAATTGTGCGCAGCGCATTGTGTTGGCACACAATCCCAGCGCATCTTCAACCGCAGCGGCGCAATTTGCATGGATCTTTGGTCTCCATTTATGCGCGAAATCACGGACTGCGAGAGCGTGCCAAATGCGCTAAGTACAGCAACACTTCAAAGTCCGCTACGAAGGTAAGTGTGCCACGAAACTCAAGAAGGAAATGTTGCATTGTTGAATGAAGGTGTAGCGTCGGTGTACTCGTAGGCTGGTGCAGATGTGTGTGTGTGTGCGTGTTAAGTGAGTGGCAGGATTGTGCCGGTGGCAGCCTTGTTCTACCTGGAGAACAAGTTGAGATTTTCCAGAAAATTGAAGACAAGAAACTGCTTGAACGAAGTTCAAGGAAAGTTTGTGAATGTTTATGATTATGAGTAAATTTATTTTGTGGAGCTAATTTGCAGGTAGATGCGGAGTCCTTTGAAAAGAGCGTATATTTGACTATACATAAGTGAGAGGAACCTATTTCACTCGTTGTAAATTTGTCATTGTTTAGCCAACCTAGCTTTATTGTAAGATTCAATTAGCTGAATATTCTTGCAAAGCATGTGCATAAACGAGAATGTTTTATGTATTCATATATGTGTCACACCACGCTTTATAAGCAGCTTTGAATGATCTCGTTTCTTTAAAGAACTCCTGAAACACGCCTAGCGGGAACAACTTACTCGCTTGGCAAGCTGCAGGAGAACTTATTCAAAGAAACGAAGAGAAATATTGTGTTTGTGCTGTTTATTCTTATGTTCAAGATGTTCAAAATAATAAATACTGTTAAAATGAACAAAAGCAAACTTTTTTTTTCTAAAAAACTATCCTTGTTTTAAACTTTTGTTCCTACCAACTTGTAACTACTTGAATTGCCTAGTCTGTGGTAAACTCTAGAAGAAGAACTGTCCGAAACTACAAACTCCGAACATTAACAATTCACCAGGCCAATTTACTAATTCGGTAGGGCTTAAAATAATAAGTACCCCAACTATATTCCTTATAATTCTCGTAATTTTACGCCACAAGAACTAAATTATTTTTTAACCTCCATTAACTTCATTAAACTTCCCAAACTACGGCAATAATAACTCGTTAAAATTAACTAAAGTAGTGAAAAGTTGTCGGGTCATTAAGAACCATCCAGTCATCCAAGTCCTTCATACTGTCCGTGTCTACTTCTACCTCCTGTTTATCGCCAGCCTCCTCATGTCGCCTGTCTCCCAGTTTCCACTTTCTGAGAAACGCGTGTATTCGGCTTCGCACTCCTCTTGCGAAGCGGAATCAACGAGCTTGAAGTTTGCTTCGTGTCAAGCGCGCGCCTCTCAAGCGCAACTTGTCAAAACTATCGTAATTGCGAACACAACAGGCTTGCCAGAACCCTCGCCCCGCACCGTGGTACATGAGCGACAAGATTTTCGAGAATATTTGCTTTTCATATTTCGTGCGTCTCGCTCTTGCCGAAAACACTCACGACAAAACATTCTTGCTACGCTCGCTGGGAAACCTCCTGCGTTCGAATCTAAAATTCGTAATTCTGACGTGATGTCACGTTTCGCGTGCCACATGCGCGACATAAAATTCGACAGATGAAGGACGAGGGGCCAAGGGGACTAAGTGGAATGAGGAAGGTTTGTGGAGGGACGAAGGAGGAGGAAGGAGGACGATGGGAGTCAAAAAGAGACGAATGGAAGGTAGGAAAGCAATGGTAATAGTTGATATGAAGTAGAAGGGCGCTCACAAGTGGCAACTGGCAAAGTCAGGTAGTGCTCATTATTACGACTTCGCGTTAAGCCCGCAAAACGTTTCGAAATTAATATTTTAATCCGGTGAAATTGCAACCGGGCCCCGGGACCCACGACGCCGACGGGTCGCGACGCCCGACGTCATAACTACGAGCACGAGGATCAAAACTTTTGACCGCAATCTGCACGTACTCGCATTGTATATCGTTGCATTAAGTCACATAATCAGGGTTTAATTAAATCTTGACTATTGCATTTTCATTAAATCTTAACGTGTTAGAAGTTTGCAAAAGACTCATAGTCCTTATTCGTTAATTAGCAGAGCTCTTTGTAAACTATCACTATTGCTTTATAAATTATTATCTGAAGGCCAATCCTAAAATAATGTGGAATTATTTGGAAAATGGTGTCCTAAGCCCACCTGGGCTGGTAGTAGGCTGGTAGTGGGCTGGCATAGCTGGTAGTACATTAATCTATCACGCAGTCGGACGGGGTTCAAGTCCTCGGGGTGGGCAGCCATCATTATATTAATTCACACTTAACAATCACATTCAAAATTCACACCTAAGAAAAATTTCACGTCTATAAAAATCTACTCATCGGGATACAACACCAATCGCAAAATTTGCGCAACCCAATGCAGTCGGTACAGAAGAAGGAACTTCTATCAAAAACAACTCAACACTCACACCACATGAAAAAACTGCTTGATAAGCAACACAACAACATCAATAACGAAACGTCGCATTACAATTCACAATGTCATGACATGTATTATAAAAAAAATAGTAATAAAAAACTGTCAATAAACCAGGCTGAAGGACCAGTGTGTGTGGTCGATGGCCAGGTCTACGGACCAAATACAATATTATTTGGTGACGTACTAGTGGGTTTTAAAAGCTAAACTCGCTTGGTTAACGTGAATACAAGACATAAGATTGAAACATTCTAATTGTAAGTGCCAAATAGAACCTTAGAATCTCGGTATTTTGGCTGTGACTGACGCGGTTGGGTCTATTTGGGTTGACGTACATTCCTTTAATATTGCAGCACTCGAAAAATCACCACCAGTTCTTAAAGTTGAACATGTCCCAGTAACAAATTCATCGTGTGAATATTGTTGACAGAGTGCTGCAGTTTTCCGTTGTTTTGTCCCCGTTGAGGATTCTTCAAACGACTTCAAAGGCTTCCCACACTTATTCGCGATGTCGATATTAGCAACGAAGAATTTTTCGGGAATAGACAAACTTTTCTCAAGCCAATCACTAAATAATTCTTCGAAATGATTATTACAATGTACCTGTCGCCATATATTCAAACAATTGCACAAAAACTGATTACTCAAGAATGTTGCAACTTGTTTTACGTTTTCACTGGGGCACAGAAATGTGTCGCAAACAAACTTTATTGCAGCTTCAAGTTTGCTCTTGGCCGTTCTGTAAGGCTTCACAATTTTATGTAAATCCATATAAGACACACACTTCATCTGGAAAGATTTCGTTTAATAAGAAAACAGGCAAAACGAATAGAGACGAAAACGAAATGTGACTGATTTCATTTTCAAAAGCTTGCAACATCTTCGCCTGACAATTAAAGCCCAACATCCTCCGCTTATCCTCTATCCGATCATCCGACGCCATCGCGTCGTGTCAACTTATTTACAAACTACCCTTGTGCCTATGTGATATATTTACGACTGCACTTGACTCAAAAGGCATGTAAAATAAACTTTATAAACTTGAAATATTTATACGCTAGACTAAGCAGAGATAATTTTGCCACATAGAAAAATGCATTAGTTTTAAAAACATATCAGAAACTGGAACATATGAAAAAGTGTAAGCTAGCAATTACTAACCACCCCGTTGTAGTATGGCGTGTAGTCTGTGGCAATGAAACAATGCGCCACGACAAAAATCTCGACGCAATTCTCGGCAAAACCCTAAAGAAATATGACTTTTCACCAAACTGTTCACGATAAATTTAATACTACAAGAAAGTGTATGTCATATAGAATGTGTATGTCATATTATACCTATATATTTTTTATAGCGACTTGATTGCGCATCATCTCTTCAGATAAGGTTAAAGTAAAAGTAATGTAACTAAAATTCAAAAATCGATAAAGAAATGCAAAGCATGGGCATTCATTCATAATGAAATTGCCTATCTATTAATATATGAATGATAAATTTAAGTCAACATTAACACCATAAGAAATACAATCAAAGATCACGAAAATAGCGATTTTGAGCAACCGCGGCAGGCAGCCAGAACGTTTCGGCTGCACTCTCAGCTACTGTGTGGCGACTGGGAGCGGACTTAACTTTCAGCTGACTGAAAGCCTTTAGATACTGAGATTCTAGTGCATTATTACAGAATGCTGTTGCGGGATCTACAGAAAATCCAACAACAACTCTCCTCTCTTTCTATAGGTAAAATTGTAAGCCCTTGCCGTATAAGATCAACGTCTCATGATAACTATTTCAATTACTATTGTTTGTAAATAATCAAATGAATTATATTCAAACGGAATAGCCAAACATGTTCATAAATAAAGATAGAGATCATGCAAAAGCTGTCCCATTTGTTGGAGGGGTCATAACACCGAATCCCGTGGGTCTCATTGATAATTATTAGAACATGGCATGAGAGCATGAGGGGTTGATGCGGAAACGTAGCGAACCCTTGCAATGCAACACCCGTAATTCGCGAGGTTATAATGAATACCTTCGAAAGTGTCGGTTACCAACACCCCGCCTTCATTCCCTGCTTGTTTTCCTACAATTTTGAGGTTGTTCTACTTGGGATATTATAAATCATCCATATATTTCCTGTTTTCATCAATAGTTTTGGTGATTTATCTACACAGATTTGCATGACATTGAAGAAAGGGTTTCAGTGTTAATGTACAGGGAAATTCTTCACAAATAGGTCATAGTAAGATGTAAACGCCAAATCAAAAATACCATATAATGAAACTGTCAACTGCTATCAATAAATATGGTTTACCATTGTTAGGTTTTTACGTTTCTCCAGTCTAAAATTCGGGAATCCATCGAAAATACTTCATTAATAGGCAGTAGTACAAACTACAAATTTCTCTTTTTTTTAAATAATGGCGTATAACTTCATGAATTTCCGAGATAGCTAAATCTGGTTTACTCGAGTAGAAAATCGAATAATTCCTCTATCAGATGGTGTTAATAGATATACTGTCTCATTAATAGTTTTTGTGTTATTTAAGGCCCAAGTTCAGGAATCCTTCGAGAAATACTTCAAAAATAGTGAAATATCGTGTTTCATATACCAACGTATAACTTAGGTAATTTTAGAGATAGATAAAACTAATTTCCTCGAATGGAATGCCAAATAATGCCAACATCAGCTGTTAATATCAGGTATGTTCTATCATTGTTAGTTCTTGAGTTATTTAAGTCCAAAGTTCGAAAATACTTCATTAATAGGCAGTAGTACAAACTACAAATTTCGTTTTTTAAATAATGGCGTATAACTTTATGAATTTCTGAGATAGCTAAATCTGGTTTACTCGAGTAGAAAGTTGAATAATTCTTCTATCAAATGGTGTTAATAGATATACTGTCTCACTAATAGTTTTTGTGTTATTTAAGTCCCAAGTTCAGGAATCCTTCGAGAAATACTTCAAAAATAGTGAAATGTCGTGTTTCATATACCAACGTATAACTTAGGTAATTTTAGAGATAGGAAAAACTAATTTCCTCAAATGGAATGCCAAATAATGCCAACATCAGCTGTTAATACCACGTATGTTCTATCATTGTTAGTTCTTGAGTTATTTAAGTCCAAAGTTCGAAAATACTTCATTAATAGGCAATAGTACGAACTACACATTTCTTTTTTTAAATAAAGTCGTATAACTTCATGAATTTCTGAGATAGCTAAATCTGGTTTACTCAAGTAGAAAGTTGAATAATTCCTCTATCAGATGGTGTTAATAGATATACTGTCTCACTAATAGTTTTTGTGTTATTTAAGTCCCAAGTTCAGGAATCCTTCGAGAAATACTTCGAAAATAGTGAAATGTCGTGTTTCATATACCAACGTATAACTTAGTTAATTTTAGAGATGGGCAAAACTAATTTCCTCGAATGGAATGCCAAATAATGCCAATATCAGCTGTTAATACCAGGTATGTTCTATCATTGTTAGTTCTTGAGTTATTTAAGTCCAAAGTTCGAAAAACTGTCGAGGAATTCTTCAGAAATGGGGGATGGTAAGTGGTGAAGTGTTGTTTCTCTTATAAAAGCGTATAACTAAATGAATTTTACAGATAAGCAAATGTAGTTTTCACAAATAGAATGCCAAATAGTGCCTCTTTCATGTGTTGTCAATAGATATGCTCTATCATTGTTAGTTTTTGAGATATTTAAGTTTAAAATGGTAGTCATCAGAAGTCATCAGAATGCTATAATTCTATAATAATATATAATATAATATAATTCTACGAAATTTGTGTATATTTTACTTTTCCTCGGTAAAATTGAAAGCAAAATAATTGAATAATGTACGAGTATGGCACAAATTTCGAGTATAACGCAAATTTCTCATAGCAAATCCGCCATCAGCATGCAATTTCTGGGTCAGACGTTTCCGGAATTCAAATTTCCCAAATGCGCCAAATTTCCTCGCCTGCCGAATTGTTCAACTATGCCCAAAGCATCTCGATCAGCGTGCGACTAAATAGGAAAAATTTAATTCGGGTGCCATCCCTCTACATGCCCGCCGGCACTCCACTCAACTCTGGCGCGGCTCAGCACTGCCAAAAACCACTCGAAAACCTCTCAAAAACCTGCTCCTATCCGGTACGCGACTACTACAAATTGAACAAAAAAATTCGAAATAGTAGAATTGCTGAAATGCGGCTTTAAGCCTAGACCTACTCGAAAATCATTACCAACTAGATACTTTAGCGATGAAACGAGGAATTAGTATTAATTGCAATGCAGTTAATTGTTATCGCCCGTTTTAATTGCAGCGCTGTTTGACGACGGCTAATGACGGGGCGACGGTATGCGTGCGTTTACGCATAGCAACAATATTAATTATTAGGACGTTGTGCAGACACGTGATTAGCGTGGATGCGCGAATGCGAGCGTGGATGATGGCATGCGACGTGCGCCGGCTGCAAACTCGTTCGCAATCCGGCTAATTCGAGTCGACGGTTCGCTGATGTTTGCTTTGAGTAATTGCTCATTATCCAACACAATACCGGATACCGAAATGTAATGCTAGTAAGCATCGCATAGATGGAGGTCGTTTCGATTGTTTGCAATCTGTGGGATCATTGGCGAAAAAACTCATTCAACTTTGAACTGGAATTACTCAGAAACAAATAATGACAAATTAAATCTAATAACACTTTCGAATAGAGGAACTATTTAGCTATCTTTCACAATAAACACCATTCAAATATCTCTGATATTCATGAAGTTATTTAGCTTTAAAGTTGTTCTGATGACAATTACCTATTTTAGTATAATATATGAAATAAAACGCTATAACTTTATGAATTTTGAAGAGAGTTGAATTTATTTCACTCGACAAGATTGTCAAATAATTCTTCTTTCAGCGAGTATCAATTGATATCTTCTATCATTTTTAGTTTCCAAGTTATTCTTGTACAAAATTGAGGAATGTAAAGAAACACAAAGAGAGTGAAGGAATGTACATATGAAATTTAAGAAATGTAACTGTATCAATTGGAATGAAATAAAGTTTACATAATTTTTTTACTAGTTTGCACTTGTTGGAATAGCTATAGAATGTCGGTATTTAAATAGCTCTATTTTACGACGTACACAGAACGCAATAACAAAAATTCCAATTGGAAAACGCCGGCCACCGGCGATGGCACGCAGACTGCGTTTTGGTGGGCAGGAAATTGGAATATTTCGCATGTTCGCCATCCCGCCTGCCGTTGTGGCTGCTCGCTGCACGCGTTTAATGAAAAACTGGAGCGAACAAAAACCGCGTTTGGCAAATAGCTGCCGTTAGTTTTTTTTGCACACGCTAACGAAGGGATGTAAACCCTCACTTTGCTCCGTTTCGCATCATTCCAGTCATCATTGGCCTTCATTGAATGCCAAATAATCTTAATTCAAACAACTGAACAGAGCTTTCGTAATTTATGCGAATAAAACATGTAAACAATGTTAATTTTACTTAAAAATTAGGCGTAATGATAAGAAAAATGGCTGAATAAACATAATTTTATTCTTCATATAAAAGCGAATAACTTAGAAACTAATGAGAGAGAATATCTATTGATATTTGTTGATAGTGGATTGTTTCTATTCGAGGATATGTTTAGTTATTTTTAAAGCTGAAAAAGTTACGCATTCATATGAAAAACAAAGTGGTGTATTTTACTACATGTGAAGAATTTCCCGGATTACCGAACTTTGGATTTGAATAACTCAGAAACTAATAACGATAGATGATATCTAATGATATCAGAAGATAGAGCCATTATTAATCATTCTATTTTTGAGGAAACTAGACTTGGATATCTCTAAATTTCATGAAGTTAGATGCTTTTGTATAAAAAAAAACATGTTACTACTCCCTTTATTTTGGTAGTAATTTTTCGACAGATTACCGAAATTTGGACTTGAATAACTCAGACACTAATAACGGTAGAGGTTATCTAATAATGCCAGCCAACTAGATTTAGCTATCACTAAATAGAATTAAGATATACGCTTTTATATGGTATTTTATATGAAAATTTGACAACATTTTCACTCAGTTTTGAAGAATTTCTTCGGATTACTGAAGTATCAGCCACAATTACTTATAAACTAAAAATGATAGAGGATATCCATTGATATCAGTTGATAGAGCAATTATTAGACATTCTACTCCATGAAACATATATAGCTATCTTCAAAATTCGTTTAGTTATCCGCCTTTATACAAAAACATTACGTAGATAGGTAAAGCAGGTATAGATTACTAATTGCAAGTGAAATGTATTCAAAAATGTAAATATAATAGAAATGTTAATTAGTTGGGATATTTAATACAGTGAGAAGAAATGAAAGTTGTAGAAATATATATTTCTATATTTTATGACAGTTTGTAAACATTTCTATACGCTGGAGTACACAACAATATAGTGTAGCACGCAGCAATCAGCACGCTACGGGGGAGCAGTTAATTCTCAGTCTGTGGGCCGCTTCCGGGCATACAGCCACCCCCAACAACCCGGAATTATCCCGTGTACCTCCAGCACTTTAGGTTTTCGCATGCGTATGCGTCTGGGGTCCGATATCACGCTCCCTTTGGAGCGCCCAAGGGCTTTTCTCTAAAACACTCCCCTGTAAAGCTTTACAGGACCCCCTGTACCGATGGCACTTTGGTGTAACCTCCAAAACCCAAACTTCAACAACCGAATTTACCCCCGAATAGGTAGATATAATGTTTAATAAACAACTTTGCGAAATGATAATAATACCTTTAACTAATTAACATTTTTAAATCAAAAATACGCAAAATATTGACAAAAAAAAACGTTGGAAAATCCAATTCTTTGTCTATATATTTGTTGGATACCGAGTGTAATTAATCGGTCGGATGTAATCAGTCATAATTCGGCTCGTGGTTTTCTTTATTACTTCCCCTTTCTTTTATTTCTTCGCGCCCGGGGTTGAGCCGCCCCCGGAGGCGGGTGAAACAATACGCCTTCCGAAAGCGGCGATTGATGATTTCCTAAATAACACGGCTGCGTAAAAAGTTTCATCGCCGCCGGGGAATTTGACGCGTTGATGCATTCCAGCCCGCCTTTGTACAGCAACGGCCTCCATTTATTAAGACGCCGCAACTCGACGAAAATTATTAAAAGGGTTGCCGCCTCTCTGCGCCGCCCTGAAAGAACTCACAGATGCTCTGACGCTCTAACGCCTCTTTGCTCTAATATTTGAGCACGGGCGACAATAACTCATCTGTCAGCCAGTCGTAATTAATACTAATTTCACTCTGTATGTCTCCTAACACACCTTGCACCATATGTCATTTGTTTTCACCGTTTTTTATTCTTGTTCTAATTTAAGGGTGCGTTACATAGTGATAAAATATATGTATTGAAGCAATCTTCAAAATATAAATTTGGTAAATATTAAAATTTTTGTTTCATATAAAAGCGTATAACTTTAGGAATTTTGAAGATAGTACAATGTATATTCCTCGAATATAATGTGAAATAATTTCTCTATCAGCTGGTGTCATTAGTTACCCTTTATCATTATCAGTTTCTGAGATATGTCAGTTCTAAAGTAATTTAGTAATTTGTCAAGAAAGTCATCAATTGTAAATAGTAAAACTTTGTCTTTCATATAAATGCGTATAACTTAATGAAATTTGAAGATAGTTAAATAATATTTCTTCACTTGGAATGTCAAATACTTCCTCCATCAGATAGTATTAATGGATATTCTCTATCATTATTAGTTTCCGAGTTTTTCGCGTCCAAATTTCAGTACTCCCTTGAGAAAATTTTCAAAAATGCGAAATCGTAAAATTTAATATTCCATATGAATCTATATATCTTAATGAATTTTGAAGGTAGATACAGCGAGTTTCTTGGAATAGAATATCAAATAGTCTCTATATCAGCTGGCATCAGTAGATGTCCTCTACCATTACTAGTTTCCGAGTTATTCCAGTTCAAACTTCAGTAATCCGGCGAGAAATTTTTGAAAACTACAAAACGGTAGAACTTTTACCTTTAATGAATGCATATAACTTAGTGGAATTTGAAGAAAACTGAATTACGTTTCCTTGAATAGAATATTAAACATTTCCTATATCAGCTGGTTCAAATAGATGTTCTCTACCTTTACTAGTTTCCGAGTTATTCCATTTCAAACTTCGTCAAGCCGCCGAGAAAATTTTCAAAAAGTAAAACTTTGTCTTTCACATGAATGTGTATAACTTAATGACATTAAAAGATAGCTAAATCATGTATCCTTGGATGGAATATCAGCTCTGTCAGCTGGTATCAATAGATATCCTTTATCAATATTGGCTTCTCAGTTATTCAAGTCCAAAGCTCAGCAAGTTGGAGAGGAATTATTCTTAAATCGAAAGATTGACAAGTAAAATTTTGTTTTTTCATATAAGGGCCTGTAATTTAATGAAATTTGGGGATATCTTAATATTGTTGTTCAGAATAGAATGCCAAATAATTCCTCTTTCCGCTGGTATTAATTGATATCCTTTATCGTTCTTACTTTATGAGTTAATCAAGTCCAAAGTTCAATGAGCCATGTTCTCTAACATACAAAAATATATAGGAACTGCTATAAAATATAGAAGTATATCTTTATTCCTTTATTTTCTGTAAAAAAATATCTCTTATTTCACCCCCTTTATATCTTAGCTAAAATTTCGAATGAATACTCACCTAATAAACGACACCTTTGCAAAAACTAACGAAAAAGCATCACATTTTCACGAATTTATTTCTCCAAATCATGCAAGTTGTATTAAAATATACACAAAAGAATCCAACAACCCTAAACCCTACCGGCCTACAAATACAAAGCCGAATAAAGCAATTCACACAAATTAACCCTTCATTCAGGCACGACTTTTACGACATCGTCAATGTTCCTCAAACATATCCACCTTTTTGTATTTGACTTTTTACTTACACTGTACGGCAATAGCCACCCACTTACGGGTAATAACAGTAACGAGTAAACAGTTCGTGCGTTCCAACCCCTCTCTGATTGCCTCAGGCGAAATAAAAGTAATGCGTCCGAATGAATATATTCCGAAGCGTAGGTACACATTGCGTACTTACACGTTGGCGTAGTATTGTAGAGCGCATAGTGTACGTAGACGTACGAAATAAATACGTGAAGCATTACGAGAAACACCGAAAACACCGCCACCGCACTGGGTTGCCATTTTACGATTATTTTATTGCTAATTAGAGTCATAGTTACCTGACTTTTATTGCCGTTCGGTGGAAACTCGTAAAAACTGACTGACTCATAACGCGGCTCATAAAAAACATGCGTTTATTATGGATATTTTAAGAGTGTAGAATTGTTTTAAATTCTTTGAAGCTTTCATGTTTTTCTTCTATTTGATTTGAAGCGTAAAAAAGTAGTAGTAGCAGTATAACCTTTATTGGCATTCATCCTTCACACCATTTTACATTTTGCTGCTATTAGACTTCATAAAATAAATAAATAAAACAAAAATATAATCCATAACAATAAGACAAAATAAAGTAAATTAAGCACATGTGCAACTATCATGCTTTTTGAAAAAAAAACTCAGTTTTTCGGAACCTCAACATATGCTTCGCCTCCGTGGTCTTTCCTCCCACTCTCCCTACTTGGTCATCCCTCTCCTCTGTTTCGATTTCTCCTTCACAATTTATCTCAGTATTGTGACGCTCTCCCCTCCCTCTCCCAACCACTCCCTTACGTTCCCCTTCTTACATCCCAAACCATTCAGCCCCTCGCAGACACACAGATGCTGCCAGGTATCCACACCATCTCGACATAACACACATTCCATATATTCGTTCCCTATCCACACCTTTCTTCCGTGTTCCTCACTCCCACACCTTGCCCTGGCCATAACCCGTTTGTCGTCGGCGCCCATTCTTTGCTTGGCGATATACTTTGGCTTCTGCCCGATGACCTGTATTGGCCTGTGCGTGGGGTTATACGAGCTGTTACCTATGTTCTGCTGGCGCACCTGTTCTTCCACCTCTCGACCCCTTTCACGCACCATCCAGTCTAACGGTCCCCCTTCCCGCAATATTTCTCCTACCGCTAATTCAGACAAACCCACATGTTCATTCTCCTTCCTTCTATCCACCCTCCACCCACTCATCCCTCTACTAGCACACCCTTCCCATACATCCTTCACCAATCTGCCGCTTTCCATTCTACTCACTCTCTCCACCAACCTTACAACCCTGCTAACCGACGCCCATTTATCAGACATTCTCCCTATCTCTTGCATTACAATATGCCTGGGAGTGGATCTTTCGAGGCCCAACATATCTTTGATAAACCACGTTTGTTCTCTCTCTAATGCTTCCCATTCACCCAGTCCCCACACTTCCACACCATACAACAGTCTCGGCTTGACACATGCATCCCACAGCCTTAATGCCACATCTCAGTTATTTCCCCACATATTCCCCCACTTCCGTTTCACACACCCCCTCCTTGTATCCTGCTTCCCATTCACACAGTCCCCACACTTCCACACCATACAACAGTCTCGGCTTGACACATGCATTCCACAGCCTTAATGCCACATCCCAGTTATTTCCCCACATATTCCCCCACTTCCGTTTCACACACCCCCTCCTTGCAGCCATCTCACATGCTCTCCCCACTTACCATTCGCGCTAATCAAAAACCCAAGGTATTTGAAAACATCGACTCTCTCGATCATTTCGTCTTTCCATTTCAAGCATTCCACACTCAAAAACGTATCGATAGGTTCTTAACATTTTTTGACTCATCTCTGCTTGCGAAACTTCAAACTACAAAATAACAATGCGACCCATAATCACCTGTTCGGCATCAATCTGGGGAAACGCATCTCCTGCATCACTGAACAAAATTAACTAAATAGATAGACGAGCAGTGAGTGCAGCACTAGCGCAGCGCTAAAGCCTACATTAAGAATGTCGACCTTTACAATCTTGTTCAAGTCGAACCTGTCGAACACCGTATTTTCAATCAAATCACCAAATTCTATACACGAACAATAAAACATAACAAACACACACACACACACACACACCTCAAGACCAGGGAAGCAAAAAAGTATCGGTATCGATAAGCATCGATAATATGTGCCGATACTTATAGATTTTTATTGATGCTTTAATTTTTCGATACTTATCGATAGTATCTAATCAGTCATTTTCGATACTTTTTGACATTCCCCTACACTGAGGCCATCTGTTAATCACTTAACATGAACGAACACGACGACTAATTTAAGTTATTGAAATCAGCGAATTGTGTTGGAAAACATGTGTGCTCCTTTTGAGATTTTATACGATTGTATACATTTTGATTGATTAAACGTCAGGAACGGACAGTGATCTTGAAACATATGGAAAATAATACCCAAAGTATGCTTTCTATGTTATAATTAAAAATAGTTTATTACTCATTTACAGAATATTTCTGTAAATGAGTAATAAACTTTGAAGAAAAATTTTGAAGAAAATTATATTCCCAATACTTTCAGATGTTATTAATTCGTCACAATCAAAGCATTAGAAGTTGGTACATTTCAAATTTCGATACTTCGAAGATTCCTTAATTTACTCACTTAGTAATTGTAGCATTATTAAGTTTATTACTTAGGAATTACCGTGATATTTTTCATTCTCAGAATGTAACTCCAATGAAGTAACATCAGAAACATTGTTGTAGTAATGTGATGTGAATTTATCACATTAATGGTGCCGTGGGGAATCGAACCCTGTCCTGCTGCGTGGTAGGCCGAAGCATTACCCACTATGCTGCCCCAGTGAGCTCAACCTCACCTTCCTTTTATTATTCATTTCAGGTTTAAGATCTCTTCTGCGCCCACCTGAGCAGCTCAATTGATAAGGTTTCGGTCTACCACGCAGTCGTACGGGGTTCGAGTTCCTGCGGTGGGCACCCCACTAGTGTGAATTTATTATTAAATAAATTCACACTAAAAGCACTCTATTCATTCACAATAATTACAAATTCACACACACTCTTAAAATCACAATATTAATCCACAGCGACAACAAAAGGCACAACTCAACAAGTTAAAAATGAAACCTTGTATTTGGTCCGCAGACCTGGCCATCGACCTAACTGGTCCTTCAGCCTGGATACATGCTTATTTATTTATTTTTATATACATGGTAATGTGATGTCGTTATTGTTGTGAATTTTGTGATTGTTGTGAGTTTTTGTGTTGTATTCATGGGTTGAGTTGTGATTCTTGTTGAGTGTTGAATCCCTCCGTGGCGTGGTTTTTGGTTGTTTGTGATTGTACGCGCTTCACACGCGTACTGCGATTGATGTGTTCCTGGTGTTTGATTATTAATTGTTGTGATTTTTGTAGTGTTGTAGTGTTGTAATGTTTTTGTTGTGTGGATTTTTGTGCGAATAATTTTTTGTGTGAATTAATTAATAAATTAATTCATACTTGTGGGTGCCCACCTCGCGGACTCGAACCCCGTCTGCCTGCACGGTAGACCGAAGCACTACCAACTGTGCTGCCAGGTGGGCTTCAGCAAGTTCATTTTCACATCACTCACACACAACAAGAAGCCACGACATCACAATAATAACAACAACATCAAAAATACACAAAATACACAAAATACAACAAGAAATCTCAATAACTTGAAATATGTACAAACACAATAAACACATGTATCCAGGCTGAAGGGCCAGTGAAGGTCGATGGCCAGGTCTCCGGAGCGAATACAAATAATAAAAATAATAACTATCTCTTCTGCATTATTAAATAATACTCTATAACTCAACTAATTGTCAATATCAAACAATATTACAAAACTCAATCATCTCAATTTTGCAATAAATAAAAATGAAGCTAAGTGTAACCTAACCTAACCTAACCTAACCTAACCTAACCTAACCTAACCTAACCTAACCTAACCTAACCTAACCTAACCTA
>JAODAC010084112.1:0-41812 GCA_027575185.1 Mimaenictus wilsoni | reverse complement strand
GTGCCTTTTGTTGTCGGTGTGGATTAATATTGTGATTTTAAGAGTGTGTGAATTTGTAATGTGAATTAATAAAGTGAACCCCGTCCCCCAAACCCCGTCCGACTACGTGGTAGACCGAAACCTTACCAACACCACATAGCATTAACAAGCTTCCAATTATGATTAATTAAGAGTTTAAAGTAAATATGTGTTTTTCGAACAATTTATCAAAATATGAGAAAATTTCTAAAATCGTTCACATAGACGGCAATTTTAAAGATATTTTAATGAAATTCGAATAATACAAAGTTGATTAAATGCACTTTATGATTACATTAAAAAATTGGGCTGATTTTGGCTAGAACTATAATTAATTAAGGTTTAAATATTGGTTGTTTTTTTTAATGGTTGCAAATCTTTCTAAAATCATCGCCCAAGACTACTTTTTAAAGATATTCCTATACATTTTCGTACATATGTTGCTAATTAAACACATTTCATGATGGCGTAAAATGTTTTTGCAAATTTTAATTAGAAGTATTATTAATTATGATTCAAACCTAAACATTTGATTTTTTTTTCCAAATAATTAAACATAAAATGACACTTTATAAAATCTTCCCTCAATGCCTCAATTTTATGGATAGTTTAATTACATTTGATACAAACATTACCCATTAAACACATTTCTAGATAACATAACAAGATTCGACAATTTTTCTTAAGAAGCACATTTTTGGCAAGTTATTTTCGTGGCTTTGTAGTTCATATTGTCCAAAACTAAAATATCATAACATAGAATATCATAGAATATAATAGAATATCTTAAAAACTAGTATATTTTCTTAATAAATATATGTTGCGAGATGGCACAATATGTCTTCAAAAAATTACTTTCACATAAAATTATCTTATGGCGAGTTTTAGAATGCAAGTGATTTGGTCATGCAATTTCGCGCCTTATTTCACGAACTTTTTCAATCTTCTTCTACAGAGTGCTTTCTAAAACCACCTGTGCGGGTTTTGCGTGCACACTTCAAGATGCCGATGATCCTGTATGGTTAATTTTGCTAAATTACTAATGTAATATCTTCAACTTATGTTTCAGAGACATTACAGAGACGCTGGATGGATGGTCAGGTGTGCATGTCGCTTGTGCGATTCGTACAAAGAAGCATATCATTAGCGGAGAAACGAGGTAACAACAATAATCAATTATTACAAGAATGCCGCGGACTGCATGCGAGAGGGTGTCGTAATATCAAATAATGACAAGGTATGAAGCGATTCATCTCTCATCGGTTGGTTACACTAGTCTTCTCAGCCAACTTCAGGACGATTTCGCCGACAGTAAAGAACAGAAGAGGAAAGAATTGTGTGGAAGGAAGCATTTGAAATATGGAAAATATTTTTTAAATAAATGTGTATCTTGCAAATTCCAAATGTATCTTTTAAATTATTTAGAGAAAATCTAATTTAAATAAGTACTTACCTTTCCAGTGTATCCATATATCAAAATAAGCACGGCTGAAATTTATTAGACTCTTATCCAAGGACTGCAATTTTAAAGATATTTTAATGAAATTCGGCCAATAGGTAGTCAATTAAATGCACTTTAGTATAACAGTATAAAATTTAGTAGATTTTCGTTTAAACTAAGATTAATTAAGATTTTAAAGTACATATATGTGTTTTTTCGAATAATTTAGCAAAATATGAGAAACTTTCTAAAACCGTTCACCAAAACTGCACGTTTAATTATATTTTAATAAAATACGGTTAATAGGTAGTCAATTAAAGGCACTTTATGATAACACTATAAGATTTTGTAGATTTTCATCAGAAGTACGAGTAATTGAGATTTTAAAGTAAATATTTGTGTTTTATTCGAACAAGTTGGCAAAATATGATAAACTTTGCACGTTCACCTAGTCTGCAATTTTAAAGATCCTTTAATGAAACTCGGCTAATAGGTAGATAATTAGGCGGACTTCAAGATAACACTACAAGATTTGATAGATATTCATTAGGAGTGCGATTAATTAAGATTTTAAAATAAGTATGTGTATAGAATAATTTGGCAAAATATGAGAAACTTTATAAACTTGTTTACCAATACCACAATTTTAAAGATATTTCTATGAAATTTGATAACCCAATAGACAATTAAACACACTTACGGAGAATATTATAAAATTAGACAAATTTTAGCTAGATTAATCAAGGTTTAAAAGAAAATATAGTTGTTTTCTCTAACAAATTGATCACAAATTGAAAAAAGTTCTATAATCTTCCGCCAAGACTTCAATTTTCATTATACTTCAAAAAAGTTATGTTGTCAATTATGCATCAATGATGATTAAACTGAAAATATTCATATTTATCCAAACAATTTAGCAAAAAATGTTAAACATTCTAATCGTTAGAAAGTTTTTATTCTAATTACCAAAGGCTTTATATTTTATTTACATCTATTAATTAATTACCTACCTTAATTAAGGTAATTTCCATACATCAGAATAAACACAGCTGAAATATTTTAGACCGGGTAACAAAAGAAAATATTAGCAGTTTTGTTTAAGACATTTATTCCAAAAACAAAATCAAATATAAATATCGTTTTCTGACGCAACTTCGCAGGTGTATGTACGTTCGCTTAAATAAAATATGCCTAAACGGCGTTCGTTATAAATGATGCAAAATACATTCCTAAATGCAAGAAACACATCATAAATAATGCAACAATGTAAACATTGTCTAAACAAAAGATTGTTGCGAGCAATGACGAGCGCCAAACACATTGACCTAATCTAATCATCGTTTCTTCCTCGCGCATAGTTAATCCAACCGTCACAAAACAAAATAAAACTGTACCGAGTAACATGCCTTAAGTTTAAACTATCTTAGCACGACATGCAAACGTAAAACATAGACTGGCTTCAAAAAATACGATTAAGTAGTAGCATATTGCTTCTTCCTCAAAATACATGCAAACTTTTAAATAGTAAGTTATGACGATTGAACGAATCATGCTTAATATTAAAACATTGCATTTCCTTGCAACAATTAATGCGATAAATATCATCTTATACGAACCGTTAGGTAGAAATTAAGTAATTTTTCGCAACGTTTGTCATGCGAAATGCGACATTTTTTTCTTGTTTAGATCGGTATAAAAATGGTTCTAATTCTAATGAACACATACATTCCCATCAAAGAAGTCGTTCGAGACAAGATGGGGAAACTCACCACATAAAAGTAACATATGTAAATGGAAATTACGATAAACTATGTCAACATAATCATAACAAAAATATATATATATATCATATAAGTACGCATGCAAATTTCAACTTCCAAGGTTGGCATGCCTTTAAACTGACATAAAAATATAACAGAAATCTTTGAAATACGCAACACGATGTTTAATGAAATGCGTATTCATTTGCCTCTTTACTTGTTTACTTGCTTCGATTTCACTCATTTCCACAACGCTCTTAATTTAAGATATACCTTACTTAGTGATTGTGATCATCGTAAACGTACTTTAAACAATACTTGATATTCTAATCGCCGACCATAACAACATGTTACAAATGTGACTGATACACAAACGACAAGCAGCTTAGCAACATATATTACTCTTGTTCGATTTGTGCCTTTTTTGTAAAAATATTCTATCTACATTCAAATGCAATCTCTCATCCGAGCATAAATAAAAAGTGCACAGAAACAATAGAAAAAAAAACAAGACTTAAAATAGATATATAGAATCCAAGAAGTTGAAAGTTTCGATGAAATATTAGATTCCAATAGAATCACTTTTGATTTACACCCGGTGTATACTTATTGTAAAATGTACATTTCAATTATGTACATTTGAAATTGTCGGCACATCGTATAACTTACGCAAAAGTTAATTTAATTTTCTTCTAAAATAGTTTTCATGGCCTCCATAATTATGAGCTTTTTTCTTTCCCTCACAAATACATAAAAGATCGCGATCAATGTAAAACTGTTTAAAAAAAACTCAGATTAAAATAGTAAGGAACTTAATGTTTTTAAGTTTTAAGTAACAGAAAAGATATGAATTTGCTAAAAATTACTTTAAATAATGGCTGAAAATGTAAGAAATTACCTCCTGTTTTAGGGTACCACCGTACCTCCAATCAACTGCATGAAGAGTGGTTTAGTTGGATTTAAATTGGTGGTGGACCACGTACATGCTGCAGACGTGGGCTCAGTGACAGGTTGAGGTTGTTCATGTTGTCGCAGCAATGCGGCTCCAGCCAACATGCAAGGAAGAAAAGGGCGAGCAGGGCAAACTGAAAGGAGGCAGAGGCGCGCAGCACGCGCTTGAACCATGATGTGGGACGCGGCGTGTCGTCCGGGTCGCCGCCACTACCGGCCACAACCACCGAATCGCTGCAAGCACACACCGGAAAACGGGAAAATCATGCGTTAATTCTTTTACGACTGCCCCGCCGTGCCACATTACAGGCACCGTCCTGCAGTTAGGTTTAAACATTAATGGAAATGGCCCTCCAACAGGGAGTAATGATCATGAATTTGTTATTACAAGTTAGGTATAATTTTGGGACCTCCCTTGATTTTAACATCATAAGTTATTTTTTAAACTTTATAATACCAAAATCAGAAGTGAAAAAGTATCTAGAAAGGCGACTGGGATACAAATAGATAAACTGGTTACAATGGGGACGAATCGAAGATATTTGCAATTGATATATGCAGAAGATGTAAAAACATATGTAAAACGCCTGTGTAAATGGCTTACTGATAAATATATAAAAGTTGTATTTGATTATTTAGGTACCTCCGATCATGATCTATACACAAGTTAAAATTAATTGTAGCACATGCCGGGTACAAGTGCAACGATTAATCTCCTTGCTCACAGCGGGTGTTACATTTAATAAATTAGTCTAAACGCGAGCTTCATTTTTCTTGTCAAAACACAGGCTCCTTCTGAACGTGGTACTGTCGTCCTTGTTTCCCCCGTGAAAAAACGCAACGCACTTGCGAAAAAAGCAAGCAAGTAACACGATCCCCGAGGTGTAAAATATGGTGTCACTTTTAATGCTAGCCTTTTACTGTTCCTGCAAATGATCGAATCGCAAATGGCGCGCATACCATATCGAAGCATGTAATGACAACGGCTCCAAAGCCACGAAAAAAAACTTACTGAATTAATTTAATAGTGCAAATACCAAAAGTGTGAAGTCTGGACACTAGTTTTTCGCAGCAAATGCATCGACGTTTTGGTCCCACCCTGAAGGAGTCTAAAAAGGCTTACCTTAAAGGTGTGGTTGTAGAGACTGCAGTGCGTACGATAATGGAGCGACACTTGAGCTGCAGCGTGCGAAGTTCCTCCTCGACGGCTGCCAATCGCTGGCGCATCCTTACGCGAGCATCACTGTCAGGGGCCATCACCACCTCCAATTGTCTGACAAGCCGACGGATTGCCGTCAGACGACGCTCACGTTCTCCCACGTCGTGCTCAGAACCCTCGTCTGAGATGCCACTATCTGAAAAGGAGCCCTCGGTGAGGATCTCCGTAAACGCGCAGGCCTGTAACAAGGAAATATATCACTGAAATAACACGCCGAACAAAAACTAACCAAAGTTAGCAAAAACTAGAGATAACAGGATAACCGGTGAACTGCAGAATGCATCATCACCCTCGCCGCCTGCAAATAGAAGCGAGCAAGCACACAGTGGGATGAAAGAAATTCGGGAGAAAGGGATGCTGAATAGTGCAAACTGTATGTATCGACTCTTTCCCGGGCACTTTGGAATGATGCGCGCCCGTAGTAATGAAAAGCGACGCGCTGCATACAAAGCAGGTTCTTGACGCGGCGAAATATCTGCCAGCAGGAAACGCTCCACTCCCGTCGGGGTCCCGCAATCCTTTGTAGCTATGGAAGCGCTACGAAATAATGCTCCCGAATTTCATATTACCTCGAAATTGCGCGCGAATCAACGCTGAATAAATTCCTCCGCTACTTTGCTGTTTGCTAGAAAGCTCGAACGAAGCCTGGTCGAGAACCAATTAAAAATTTAGCAATTTCCCGCGCAAATTGCATATTAGTGGACGCTACTGGATCGCACGTAGTTGAAAAATTCAACGCTTAATCCAATCCCAACGATGGTTTGCTTCTTCCTGCGGTTTGGGAGAACGGGCTTCGGTTGTAATCTGAGTATGTGAAACCTTCTCATGCACAATGGCGCAGCAATGGTTGCACCGACGCGATGCGATATTAAATTTGTATTTTTACGTTGATTTCCGTAGAATGTGGAAGCGCTCACACGCCTGCTGGTGGTGTATGTGCCTCTGGGTGTATGTGTGCGTCTCGAAACGTGACCAGAAAGCCCAAACATACCGGGCCCCGGCTATTAACGATCCAGGAACATACGAGAGTTGAAGCTTGCCTGCCTGCCTGCCTGCCTGCCTGCTTACAGCAAAACAGCTTCAACTTTCGATGGAAACTACCGCCGAAATGTTCACGCCGCGTTTCATAGACAATAGGAAAATCAATCAGAACCATTCTCGAAAAAATGGGGAATGGGGAATCGAAAGATAACAATTTACAATGTGTAGCATCTAGTAGTAGAATCTAGTACCCTTAAAAATAAAAGTTGATATTTTTAAAATATATACTTACATCCGATTTTGGTTCTGAAAGCAACTTTGCCACCCTTGCAGTGGTGACCACTTGGTTATCCAGTTGACCACCCTGTAGGGCAATGTCCAAGGCACCCAAACTCTGCTCATCATTCTTGAGATCGCCGCGAAGTTGATCCAAACGTGTCTCGAGGATTTGCCAACTTTGCAACAGGACATTCAGGCGGGTGACCCTTTCTGTGGCCCTGTAGGATTATAAAAAAAATGCTTGTTGTCTATGCCTAACAAATTACAGTGTTTGGCGTTTGTAATACGAAGAACTCCATCGTTAGAAACAATAAAGGAAATATTTTCACATGAAAAGCATTGGATTCATGATTATGTATTAACATGATTTGTATTCAAAACAGCCGGAATAATAAAAGTATTCGACGGTATACAGCTGCACCCACATGTGGCAAACGTGGTGTGCATGACCAAACAACAACGATTGCCCGTTTACTCAGTTTATTCAAACAAAATCCAAATTGAAATTAAAATCCCTCCCAACAGCCAGCCATTGCGAGGAGGTTGCTTGCAATGGGGAGCCAGCTAATGGCAGCAGGAAGCTGGCTTGCATTCTCCCAGGCACTAGGTACCAAACCAAGTTGTTGGTACCATTGCTGGGGTACCTAGTTCTTGGTGTCACCACCAGGCCACTCACCTATTGTTGATTTCGTAGCATATGCGATACAACTCCGACACGTCGGCTTTGAGCGAGGAAGCGGCGTAGTCGGCGGCGTGCGCGGTCGTAAAATGGTTAACGGCCACGTTCACTTTGAGCAGCTTCTTTTTGTGCTCCTCGATGTTGGCGAGCTCAGCCTGCAAAAGAGAACGCCACACACATTTTGCCTTAGTACCAGCCACCACACATATACATTGATGGAAACGGACATTGTTACATGCTAAAGTACGAATTGCATACGCTCTAGAGGGAAACAAACAGGCATGCACAAGAAGTGCGCGCTGCCAAGTCCCAAAGCGGGTACCGGCTCGAGATCACACAGCATCGCCGGGGCCCGTGCACACGCCGGCCAACAAAAGTCATTTATCGACGGCGAGAGAAGAGACTGCCTGCCGCTTAAATGATTAACTCGCCTTGCAGGCCTTTCCGGCGAGCGGTAAGCGCGGCCAACGTCACTTCGAATCATAATTCCGCCGCGTATAAATCATCTCGGATAAATATCATTAGGAGACACAAAGGCGAATGCACGCGCCCCTTTTCATCTCATGTTTACCCAACGTGTCAAAACATCGCTAGCGATTTATATAGAATCGATCATTAAAAAAATGATTTTCTAAATGGTACACGTATAAATATATTCCATTTCAATTAGAACAATCTTTCTTTTACATTTTTTTTAGAATTGTACTCATTTTTGTTTACCATTTTTACAATTTGTGCTACCATTTCCGTCATTTTTTGAAAATAGCGAATGCAGGTTAATAAAAATGAAGGTAAGCATTCCAATGTTAAGTCGAGCGAGGCCAAATTCCAAGTGCGCCTCGGTACACGAAGTAATCGAGGTGTTCCCCAAGGATTTCAGGAGGGACCGTCGGGCGTCCCGAGTGTGCCGTCACTCGATACAGCCGTGTCCAGCCAGCAGTAGGTAGCAGTGGTGCCAACAGCGAGCAGTCGTATATCGTCGCCGGACGACATTGATGACCGTATATGTATAAATTACTCAAGTTTACTACCGTCCGGCGATGGACGACGATGGCGGCGGATCCGGGGACCGCGTGCGACCGTCTCTTTTTTTATATATAAAGCGCCCGCGCTTTATAGAAAATGTACCAAAGGTACGTAAAAGCGGCTGTACTTATACGAAGTACACAAACTCGTAGTCGCAAAAAAAAAGCGCAGCAAACATGTACAAACCAAAATGGTACAGCAGGTTGAGTCGAACATTAGGTCCCCAGTGCGACGACGAAAATAATTTATGATATCACCTACGTTTTACGGGCATGTATGCATAATTCAATGATTTGCGTTGAATGTAAACATATGTATGACAAAGCTTCATTGATCGAAAAGCATTGGCGGCCTGTGGGATCGGTGAGGGACGGCTTGTGGCAGTAGCGGAGGCGCCAACGAAAAAGCAAAAATTCACATCGATTGATTGGCTGTTGATTGCAAATCGAATTACGAAGCGACGTGTTACGCGAACGCGCACGTGGTACGTACGTGTGCGGCAAGCGGGGCACGCGTTCCTGCCGCGCAAAACTGCGGCGGCATACCAATGACAAGCCGCCCCCCAAAATCCGGCTAGACACATCCAGCCGAACATCAAACACGTAGAATTTGCTTGTATATCGTCCAAAATTTCCGGGAATACATTTATAGTGCATATATCACTATATCTAGGCAAAATTTAACTATTTGGTACCTTTATTGGTAAATTTAAAACACGCAAAATTAAGATTTTTTAAAATTAATTTTGTTAATTGTTAAAGTTCCAAGAAAGTTTCATCCACATTTTAATAGAAAATAAAGAAATATTTTTGGTAACCTGGGTATTTTGTAATTTTAGAAATTTTCATTTTCAGCATTTGGGGTAAAATGCTGCAAATCGATATCGATTGCGTGGAGATGAAATACTTGCACCCACGCCGCACGCCCAAGATTAAGACTTGGACGTGCCGCCTCCGTGCTGCCGCCACAGCCTCCACCGCCGCCTCCGCTACCGTCGCTGGCTGATGGCGACTTCGGGAGTCTGGTCACGTAGCCGGCCCGAGAGCAGCTCGACACGGCTACGCTTTTATCGTCGTTTCCAACTCGGAAAATATCTGCACACGCCTTTTTTTATATTTTACGCATCGGAGACGAGCGAAAAATCGATACTTCGCCCTACATGTGGCATTATTACAAAATTTAATAAAAGACAATAGAATTAAATTATGAAAAGGCCCAAACATTTCCCAAAAAAACAAGCCTAATCTCCAGCAACCGAAAGAAATTCAAACCAGTAAGGAATAAAATTCGTCAAAACATGTACGTGGCGACATCTACCAACAAAGATACAAACGTTTAGTTTAGTTGGTAGACTCACTCATAGATGGAGCAACAATGTCAATTTTCAAATTAATCGCAGTTATATAGGCTTTGAAATTTGAAAATGAAATTTCGAAATACTTACATTGTAGAGAGCAATATCCCGACTAATATCCTCCAAAGTGTTAACAGTAACACTCTCGATCGTGTTGGGGATGTGCACCGATAGCAGGTTGTGCTTCAGCTGCAGAATTTCGTTCTGAAGACCGCGATACTCCTGGGTTGTGCAAATACGCTTTTTCAGACTCTGCCAGCTCGTAATGAGATCTGTAAAAGCAAAACCCAGATTACTCGTACGCTCTACGTCATCCTCATGATTCAGCACCATCACCACCCGCCGAAAATTACTCTATTTAGCTTGCACTAAGTTTAGCAGTAAGTGCCGCCACCAAAAATCGGTTAGTAAAAAAGCAGGACAACCCAGAGTAAGAATGAAGTTTTAAATTCATTACAGCTTCTCGAAAATTTGCAAATCTGTTGCTGTGATCACATTTTTCAATCAAAGCCATGAAGTCATTATTCATGAGAAAAAAAAATGGTAAGTCGCACTCCTGTTCGATAATTGAATGTTGTATACTCACCAGCAACAACTAAATGCATGCTTTTGCACAAATATAATGTAACAACACAACATATTATTTTCCACCCCGAGAGATTTGTTTTGGTATTTGCGACTTACTTGATTGAACGTGTGTGCATATGTCTCGAAGGGGGAAAACGGAATGTTTTGGAACGAGAGGCAAATAAAATAATTGGAAGGCCTGAATTTACAAAGCATCAAAAGCAATTTAATGCAAATCATAATCATGCTGTTACATTAGGTTATGCAGTCCAGAGAATAAACAAACTTATAAAACACAAACAACTCAGTAAAAAAATAATAAATAATGAACAATGGCGTTACATTCGTTCTGTCGCTTCAGAATTAAATAAAACATGTTCAACGTTATTCCAATCATCGACGGTAGCAACCAAGGTTGCGATACTTGCGTGCGGCTCGCAAGCATTTTTTCGACTTTTTCGACATTACTTGCATCATCACCTTTTGCCAAAAGAGCAAAACATCTAATACTAAGATTAGTCTTAATCTGTGAGAGAAAATTTACACGCAAAAATTGGAAACAAAACTTCCATTTTCACAAACTGCCAAGAGAAAAATAATTAGGCATAAAAAAACTGCACGCAATTAAAAAAACTATAAACTAACTTAATCTATATTGTTAGGCACTGTATTTTTTCATTTTTCCAACGAGTCTTTTACGTTCCATTCTACCGTACTACCGTACGCAAACTCAAGTTGTAAAACTGTAAACCATTTTACGCTACAAATCACAGCCCATCGGTAAGCTACAGCTACTCGCAAGCACTAGTTTTATACAAAATCACTGGGTCTTTATCTTTATTTCGCTTTATACGGGGCGCATTTTTTAGTGCATTTTCGAAATGAAACGCTTCTCTAGCCCTGCTTTGCGCAGGCAAAAGCGCACGGCGCACACGCTTTTCTCGTACAAGAATTCGAGGAGCGCACTCCAGAAATCGGTAAATACGTTAGGCAGCAAACTCCTACCTGAAAATTCGCGCCGATCCGTCGTGGAGAGTGAGTACTCCTCGGGCGAATTCTCCACCGGTGAGAGGCAGCTGATGTGGCGATCACATGTTGCGTTCAATTCCACCTGAAAAACAAGAAATGTGTTACCAATTTAACGTTAACCACAAACGGATCATAACGTGAAACGAATATTACAGTTTAGAACCAGATCAAATTATGTCCTTTTGTAACTGTTACTAACTGTTGAAATATTGATCATTGACAAGAAAAAAAGTTTAAATATGCGCAGGTTCAAGAACTATCAAAAATGTTTTACTCACTGTCTCATTATTAACAAGGAACTGATTCAACCCCAACGCCTTCTGCTTCTCGAAAACATCCTCAGTGTAAGCAAGCTGACTCCTCGACTCACGCAGAAGTTGTCGGAGACTGTGGGCCTCGTTATCCGAATCAATCACGTTCATCGGAATATACGCTTTGCGTGGAAACTGCGGTGAAAACTCCAACTGGCTAGACTGGGCCGACCAGTCTGATTGACTGCCCAAAAAGTTGCGGTAGTCCTCGCCAAAGTCGAGCAAACGACGCGCCGCATCCGAATCATGGGCCTCGCTGTACGCCTCCGATGAGTACTTCTCCTGTAAAGAGAACAAGCACAACCAAGATTAACAACTTCCCTTAGGCCCAATACGTTAATGGCTTATTTCGCGCATATGCGACTCATCAATTTTGCAGAGCATTGCGAATTAAACCGCAATTAAATTAATCCGAGAGCAATATAATTACCTGGTAATTATCCCAGGCATCCTCCGTGAGCGAACTGAGCGGCTCCTCATTGGTGAACTGACCGGCGCTTTCATCTCGGATGTCTCGCAACGGTCGCACCACGCTGCCAACTTTGAATAACGGCATTCTGGAAAGAAGAGTACAAAAACCAATTAGTCATCGCTGGAAAGGAAAAGCAAACGAATCACAGCCTACCTTCGAATGCGTTTATCATCGTCACTATCAGCACCGCTCGTTGTTGACGTTTCAAAGCCGCCTTGACCCAGCGGATGCGACGAAGGATCACTCGCCGTCTGCCTGTCGGATGTGATAGTCTTGCAGGCGAGGCGTCCCGAAAACGAGCGGGACTTTACCAAACACGAATTGATACCACTTGTTCCGGAGCGATCTCGGATGAAGGAGCCGTTGTAAGGTGTGGACATTTCAAACTTTCGCATCTGAAGAAAAGCAAATGGTTTAAAAATCGGACAACTAGATTTTAGATTCAAACTTTTTGGGTAAAATCCTTACATTAGCTTTCTTCTTCAATTTAAACCTCTTCCGACGCATCGGCGAATTCGTTTCGTCATTCAACAACCCACCATCATCAACAGTCGACGAAGAATGATGTTCCCCTGAATTCAGAGAACAATTCAGAGGAAGTTGATGCAACGCCGACTCGGAAATCGAATACCCCGGTTGGCCATCATGCTCCATGACGTTATCCTTGGAGAGTTGAGTAATACAAGAAACGGAATTCGGCCGTTTGTCCTTCATCGTCCCCCGACCGTACTTCTGCCTAAGGACCACCTTCGGTGTAGACACCGTAGAAGACACCACCCCACTCTGGCCCAAATCCACCGAGGATGCATGCAAGGATGCAAGAGACGCTTGTGCTCGATATGTAGCGATTGATTCATTTTGCTCCTCCGAACTCTCCGTACTACTACTAGCATCGTCCTCACTACTGGCATCACAGCTGTCTTCCAAAGGCCCACCACCACCTGCCTCCGATTTATCAATTTCCAACCACTGTTTAATGCGCAGCATTTTATTCATTGGGGTTCGGTCCGAAACCGTAACGGTGCGTGTGAGAGGACTAACGAGCTGCTCCACCTCTTGAACCATCTTGCGAATGTCCAACTTGCCAGATCTTAATTCGTCGTCCGAAACGGGAGGTTTGTTCGTGATGGTAGTGTAGGTCCACTCTTCCTCGGAGAGGTCCGAGGTTTGTTCGTTCTCCTCCGTGTTGCCATTCTCCAGAGAGATATCCTGGAGGTGGTCGAGTTTCTCCATATCTGAATCGGTGTCGACGTGTTTGAAGTAGAAAGTTCCAGAGTTCCTTGCACTTTTGATTCTGGAGAGAATGATAAAAATTAATTTTATACCTTTTTAGTGGAGGAAGAATGGAATAAAGAATAAAAACTTAGAGGGACTCAGGCATGAATTCAGAACATTCAAGAAAATGAAAATGTTGGGTTACCACATTTGGTAACATTTTCCAAAAAAAAAAATCTTAAGATGCTCTTGAAAGCAAATGGACGTGACCACCATGGTTACGTTACCACCAAAAAAACCTGAGTATCGGCAGTGCTAACTTTGCTAGAAATTCCAAGAAAACAAGGAAAATTTTGGAAGGACCAAGTATGAAACTAAAGAATAGGAAATTACTTCCTGAATAACTACTACTAGTAGATACTCGATACTTATGATAAGTAAAGAATAACTTCAAAAAAGTGAAGAACACTTACTTCGCTAATTGTTGTGTAGATTTCTTAGGTCTGGGCACGACCACGACAGCAGCAGGATCACACTCGTAATGCGGGCCGTTGCCGTTGATTGGCGTGCTCATCGTGTTACCGTTGTTCAAGCCCGTTTCGTCGTCGTATTTGCACTGGCCGTCGATCTCATCCACCATATCATTCTGTCGATAAACCAAAACAATATAAACAACATACCAAAACTGAAACCACAACTACACAATGAGTGCACTATCACACTACACAACAGGCTGAAAAGACGAGGCGTCCAAATAAAGGTGGGCGCGATTGATAAGAGAACGCGAGCGTTATTGATTAAACCGCGGTGGTGCACAATGAATCGGTCGAATATCGACTTGATTCGTAATTTATTATTCCTCACTCACTATTTCCTACTAGTGGGTCGTTGTCATTTCCCTATTTTCTGATACACACTAACAAAAAATAGAATACGCTACAGTAACAATGAGAACACAAAAACGCAAATTGATTTAAAATATCAGTCACAAACTAGTACCATGCTATTATTCCCAAAAAAGTATGAATATCTCCACTGGAAATGTAAACATCTAAATTTTAATTTTGATTTCTTCATCAAAAGGATCAATAAATAGCAAAAAGTATTGAAAGTTAATAAAATACTAAATTAAGATGTGAAAGTTTTGTGATAATTATATAAAATCTAATTAGTGTCTATAATTTCCTTTATTCCATTGTTTCATTTCATTGATTGTTCCTTTCTTTCAGATTTGAATAGCTAATTAGTTTATTAATGATGTAATGAACATTTTCATTCTACCAAAAAGATGGAAACACATACATTTGCAAGAAATATTAGCAAAAACTTCGTACATGTACTTTTTTATGAATATTTTAAGGAAGGATTCTCCTAAGCAAAGGTTTTTTTTCTAAGGAATGTTTTATCAAGCAATGTTTATTTTAAGATCCATACCTTTTCAGAAGTCAATGTTTTAGAGTAACTTCCATCATCGTTCGTGTCGTTGTTGGCCAATCGTGGCTGTTTCTTCACCGGCCCCTCGTCGGAATCACTATCTGATAACAGCACGGCGTTCTGTAAAACGAAGAAAAAACAATGAACAAAGGAATCAATAACCATACCCAACATTCCGCCGCACCATAGACTTTCGCTTTTATCCTTTTTTCATCCTTACATAAGCGTATAATTACCGTTTTTGTTTTTAAAACCTTAATTGGCAATTAATAGAATTGAAATTTCACGCATGTTTGTGAAACTCTCTACAGTGTACCGCAAAAATATATTATATATATATATATATATATAACAAGTTAAAATATAGAAAGTTGACGTCAAAATAAAAAAACTTCTCACGCGTCTTCATAAAAAACGCTCATATACCTAAATTTACAAGAAACGAAAAAAGCATTGTGTTTATCGAAAGTAAAATTGAATTCCTTCTAAATATTTACAAAAAATTACGTACACACAATCAATGAATGAATGCAATTCGATTAGTTCTGTGGCGTTTTAATGTCCACATCGTCCGTGACACGCAAACGATAAAAATAGCGAGAACACACGCCACAAAACTACATGTTCCACGTGCACACAACACCCGAAATTCAAAAAATAAATGTACACATCTAAAGCGGTTGAATGAAATTGAAAACAGAAGTAGTAAGAATAGTTGACGGCCATTCTTCCATTCGGTTGGTCAACAAACCGAGCAAAGCTATGGAAATGTCGGGAAGTGGTCCGTCTGTAAGCACGTGGAAAATTGGTAATTGCAGAGTGGTGGAATAATTTAAACATATTCCGCCGAGAAGGCACCCAGCTATGCCGACCGCAAACGGACAAAGTTTTAATATACTTTCTAATCCGCATCCCAAACACATCTCGATGGAGTCGTCGACAGTGTCCATCAACGTGCAGACACACAACCATCAACGAGAGTTAAGAATCTCGTCGACATTTTGCATTTTGTTTGATCCGTACCGTTTTTGGTGCGTTCTTACTTTCAATTTCAGCGTTTTTGTCGTTGATTTTTCATGAGAGGAAAAGTTCAGAAGTCCTTGTTTTAGATTTATATTACGAGTAGGTTATTTAAAGATGGGTTAAGTTTTTTACATTTGAGGTTAGAAATCTTGCTATCTATGCATTTTCTCGGCATATATTTTTTATTTCGTTGAGTCTACGATTACAGTTTTTACAAAGAAATGTATTGCGATAGTTGATGTTGGGTGTTGATTTTTTGTGAGTTGTAATTGTGAATAATGGGTGCCCACCCCGAGGACTCGAACCCCGTCCGGCTGCGTGGTAAGCAGAAGCACTACCGACCTTGCTGCCCAGGTGGGCAAGTTTTTACAATTTTAGTTAAACTCGAAAAATATAAATTTAGTGAAATATTTTATTTCTCTAGGATAAATTCACTTCCTTCCGTGATATTTTCATTTTTAGGTTAAATATTGACCGTCAATCATTTCACAATCCTAAAAAGATGAGTTTAGGAACTTCTGAGGATAAAGTAATAAGTATAACCTAACAAAGCCTCTTATTTTGTTAACGATAAAAACATATCTTTCAGAAAAAATCTAAGGAAATTCACATATTTTCAGGAATGTCTAGAGTGCGATTATTATAGGTCGAAGTTATGAACTTCATATAGAGAAGAAGAAGGAATGTGGCAGATTATTAGCATTTTTGTTTCGTTAAATATGTCTAACATAACATAACAGAAGTTTTTAGGTTCAAAGAAAAGATTTTTAGATTAAATTTCGATCATTTACCTAAAAAAAACTTAATTTTCGGAATTTTCTTGATTAAGTAATAGTTTTTCAATTAATTAGTAATGTTATTACTTAAAGTTGTTTTTCATGTCTGACTGAGATTGAGAGAACATAAGTTGGACATAACATATAGACTTTATCATGGGTAAATTCAATTTTAACGTATGATAACGTGTCTGCAATACATATTAGATCAAATTTTTACATCCTTTAAGATTTTTTAACATTTTAACAGTCATTCAGCAAAAATTCGATTTTTTAAGATTATCATCTAGAACGCTTTTCATAAAATACAATTTCTGAAATATGTTTCGATTAAAACATGATTTTCTAATTTTCTAAGAAAATCAGAGCAAACAATAGCAATCAAAACAAAAAGGAAAGCCCACACAGGAAAATAACAATTGAAAATCGGAATTAATCAAAACACGGCGAATTGCATCCAAGAAAGAAAATCCATCAAATTTCACCAATTTATCACAACCCACAAATAACCGCCACACGCGCGCAATAGAAATATGAGAAATTGCCAACGAGTGCGCGAAAGTCACCATGGCCAGACCATTCGTTCCAGCGGAATGTCTGCGAAAAGATGGAAAATTTGCAGCAAACAAGAACAATCGCGATTGCGCGCGCCACGGCAATTACAATCAGCAAGCACGTGACGCTGGTCTTCGCGTGCCAGGTTCTTTGCGGCGACATATTGTAACAGAAACGCAAACAGGAAAATTGCAAGTGCATTAACATGCTGTGCCCCTCACGAATATACTTACACTTATTAATCATAGAGTGAATATATTCTACGCTTTTTGCACTCAAAATCTTGGAAAACGCAATGAAGTAGTCACATACATGGATACTTTATGATATTATCAATGTCACGGAGGTAAACCAACACCGAAACATGCAAAAATCTACTTACTTCAACTTTTCGAAAGTACACGCGAAGCTTATAAATTTAAACTTAAAATTTAAGTTGGTAAAACTACTTGCAATTTAAAGTTTTCCTGATTTTCAAAAGCGAAAAATTGTAGTTAAAGTAAGATTGATAAAGAAAAATAAATACGGTTATATAATTTCCTTCAAAAGTTATAAAAAAAACTTTTCAAATGTCTGAAATTACAAACATTTTAAAAATTCGTTACACACGCAAACCCAATATTTTTCGCGTTATTAAAAAGAAAAAAATGAACTTAAAGTTGAAATTAAGATGGAATTTAATTACGGTCGCATAATTCCGGGAAGTACACTATTTACCCATGACAAACGCCATTCTTTCGCAAGTGTTTGAGCGCTGTTCGTGCGTTTCCTACGGCCACAAGAAACAATAAAAAATGGAACTACGGCAAGTGTTACGTCACAATAAGTCTAGTTGACATAAATCTACAGCAATTTTTCTCTAGTGATGAAGTAATCTAGGTTTATTTATAAACTCGAATAATCAAGATATTCACCAAAAACATGTCATTGTAAAAGCATAATTAGCATACATTAATATTCATCTAATTGTTGATTTTAGCATGTTAGAGCTATCTACCTATCTTCGTAAAATACAATTTGAAAAATAATGAGTATAATAACATAAATCACACTAAATTAGCAGAATCTATTCAAAATAATAATTTTAGGTTATGTTAAGGTAACGAAACGGTCAAAGAACTAAAATTTGATATTCAAACTTTGTTTTAAAATAACTTTTAATATACAAATGGTAGAATTCTCATTCATGCTGAAATAAATTTTCCATTAAATGTAGTTTATTTTGGCATATGTTATGAAGCCATAGAAATAGAAGTCATAGAGAAATCGAACCTGCAAAAATCAAGATTTTCACTGCCTAGTTTCAGAGTTGTCAATTATTTTCATATGCCCCGTAATCTTAGGAGTGTAAATCATATACCATTTGATTCAGAGTGAAATTTTAGTTTAGTTACTTAAAACCGATATTATAACTGATGAAAGTTTAGTATAATAACGGAGATATTTCCTGAGCTAAAAAAATGACTTGAAATGACTTGTTCTAAATATTTCACTTTTATGTATATTTACTATATTCCTATGTATACAAATCGTACACCAATCGAATAAGAGTGATTTTATAGATCGCAGAAATCGAGTCTAATACGGCAGACATCGTCGATCTTATTGTTTGAAAAATGGCTCGGTCTAAAGATTCCGCTTTTTTCTCACATTTCCCTTATGTCTAGAAGTACAAATCATGCATCAATCGATTCATGGTGAAATTTTCTGCAAAATCTTGGACCTAACTTTGCATTATTTGGGGTGTAGAAGAAAGTTTCCCTTAGTCAATGTTTGAAATATAAACAAAATTGGCGCAGAAGTAGGAAAAAACCGAGTTCAACCAAATTCGTGATAATCGGAGGTTGCTTGTGTAGTTGCCTTTTAACAACGTGATAATCATATTTCTATTCATATAAACACGCTAAAACTTGTAAAATTCCTGAAATGAAAAACTCTAAAAAATGAAAAACAACCGCAAGTATTACAACACAATAGCTCCATGTAACGAACACGTAACATCGACAAAACAATTTCTTGCCCCGTGATGGAATAATCAAACTACGTTAATCTAAAAGCTCCAATAAACTGGCAGCCGAGCTGAGTGGATAGCATAATATAAATAAAGACGCCGAACAACGATGGGAGCACCGCACATCGATGCGCTCATTTTGATGGTTATCCATTATCGGCGAGCGAAACCGGCGCTGATAAAAACGCGATATCAAGCCATGACAACCGAGGATAGCACACGGAGGTGTAATTTATGCTCATGATTTCATGATTACTAGCGACAAAGTATGAGTAGACTCGGTATTTCATAGTGCCAGTACAACGCAGGAAGGGAAGGAAAATGAAAATGAACGATGTATGCGGGTGCATTTTATTTTCGATTTTTCTATAGTCTTTTGTAAACATAATGATGCCCATATTTCCACCAAAATATTTCTAGGAACACGGCTAAATCAACAAAGGACGTTTATATTAAAATTATCTTGTAATTATCAAAGTTATCTTTTGTGTGGGTCATTAATAAACGTTTTAAAAACTATCTGCTTGGGTATTAATCATTGAAAAAGTCCGATGATTAATCGACAAAGATATTAATAGTTTTCTTTGATATGCTATTAATTGACAAAACAAACTAAGACCAAATTTTATTCAACTTTGTGTTTAGATTTGACAGATAAAAACTTTGAAATTGTCTTCAATTTTTTCATTTACAATTAAATTCAGTAAAATCACATTTTTTGTATTTTGCAAAATGTTGGGATAAATCAAATCAATGAAAAAAGCAAGTTTTGTTACAACTTTTAAAAATTCAAGAATTTGAAGATTATTAAACTCTCTTTATCAGGAAACTCAAACTCAAAAAGTAATAAAAAAATAATAAAATAAATCAAACAAATATAAATGTATAAATAACTTGTTTTTGTACTAATAGTTGTTTATGTATGTAGTTGTTTTATTACTGCAAAAAGTACGGTAAATCAATTTGCTGCCTAATTTGAACGATTTTTGATAAAACCAATCATTTCTTTCATATTTTAATAGCCAATTAGTACACATATCAAATAGTAAACATTTTATAGGAGTCTAATTTCAGGAAGTCGTTATAAGTTGCGTCTGAAAATTGCCTATTCATCGCAACGACAAAAAAACGGCGATTGAGAAACGGTTTGATTAAATTGATAGCAATTAAATCGTTTTTAATATATCGAAATGATGTCTTCATTAGTCGATAAACGATTTATATCTAGAACCATTAATACATATATTAATAGTCGTAAACTTTCAAAACTTTTAATTTCAAATTTTATAAATTTATGGGTATCGCAAAAATTGAAATAAATGTCAAAAGATCAAATGTGTGATCTTTTTTTTTAACAAAACTCGATAACAAAATGTAATTATTAAAAATAACAGCTGATATTCTATCAAATTCGTTCGTATTCTATCTAATCAGAACCAGAAATTATCGTACATGTTTGCTCCAGATACATAAAATTGAAATAAGAAATCAAAATGTTAAAACACTTACGAATTAAATCGAGATCATTTTATTCCGTATTTCGCCAACTCCAAAAAACGATAATAAATCCATTAATGCAGTCGTGCCGTTCCTACGCCTCCATATTTAAACTCAGATATTTTTTGCTTTTTGCGCGATTATTTGCTTTCTTTCATCCACAATTCGGTTGATTTGCTCGCATTTGAGAACGCACCACCATCGTATTCACGCACATGTTCATCGACTCACAATTTAGCAACCACAAAGTATATTGTGCGTTTTTGCGCCACTAAAGCATCGCCAACTCGTCCTGTCTTATCAAAAACGTTTTGGAGTTTGCAACGTGTTGATTTCGAATCAAGTGGAGAGAGTTTGCAAGTCGTGCCTCCCGTCACACGGCACGTCTACCTGCGTACTGACTCATGCCGTGTGGCGTGCACGAGCTCGCCGAGAAACGAGTTGCTTTCAGCCGCTCATGCCGACGATATGGTTTGGCAGGCCTATGGTAGTGGTGGGTGAACCAAGTGAGGCAGAGCGAGAGAGAGTGTGTGTTTCCCGCTTACCTGCTGAACCTACCGGTACCACGGGGACCTGGTATACGTTTTGGTTTGGTAAAGCTTGCAAACATTGGTGCTGTTGTTGAACACAGCAGGAAAAATGAGTCGTACCACTTCATCGCAGCGATGCGGACATGGTGATGGTGACAAGCGACATACCCGATGGTATTGTGCAGTCCCATGACGATTGTACTGTACCCACGATTAATGGAATGGGTACCCGTATTTGTGTCGAGCATATGTCGCTATCAATTTCGCAACAGTGATACGCACATAATTACCATAATTATGGGATTATGTAAGAAATGTTTACCTAAATTTAATCTTTCATGGTACTCCATGAAAAGTTATACATACATGTGTTGTAATATCTTTTTTGCAATTTTTAATTGAATTATCTTCATTAGACAGACAATTGGACTTGTTATGGTGTCTTCGGGTATATTTCAAGGTATCCTTGCTATGTAAAGGTATCCATGAATCCAAAGTTGTTGTATCTTCCTGAGTACATTCGGGGATACCTTAGCTTATAGCAAATGTATGTAAAAACGTACTGAAGCGAACTGTTGTTAAATAATTTTCATGGTATTCCATAGAAAGTTATACATATAGGTTATAGGGGCCGGTGAGGAAGACTTAATATATCTTATCTTTATTAAATTGAAAATTGTTCTTGTTATGGTGTGCCAATATTTCAAGGCTTATCATTGCTTATTCGGCTAAAGGTACCCATGTTCCCAAAGTGTAGTCGTATCTTCTAGGGTACCTCAGCTTCTAGAAAATATATGCAAATCACTCTGAAAGGAACTGCCTTTAAATATTTTCATGGTATTCCATAGAATGTTATACAGAAGACTTAAATGTTCACCTTAAAATTATTCATTATCCTGCTAAGGATATACATTTATTTTTATGGTGTGTCCATGGTATTCTTCCAGCTTGTCCTAAATACAAGGGTACCTTTTACCCATATTTGCTATGCTCTTTTCCTGGGTATATATGAGGCTACTGTTGCCTCTATCAAATTTTTATAGAATCGCAAAATATAAAAGGAGCGAACAACTACTAAAAATAACATTTCATGGTAGTCCATATAAAGTCATGCAGGAAACGCCATAAGTTCTTTCAAATATTTTAAAGCTATAGGGCCTTCATTTTAAGTGTTATGGTGTAAATACTCTTGTCATAAAGCCTGATCTTTCATGGTATTCCCTAGAAAGCTTCCGAACAACTAAAATCAAGCAAATAATACCTCATTTTACTACACCATTGCCAGGAAGATGACAAATTCAATTTTACCAACAGTTAGTAGTATCTTTTAGGTTACCCTAGTTTCTAACAAACTTATATTAAAACAGATTGTATAAAGCTGCAGGAACGCATGCCATAAACTCAAACAGAAATATATCCAAGCTTTAAATATCTTTCCCAAAACTATACGTTAAATCAACCGGAAATTCAAAATTCCATTGCTCAAACTCAAATCCCGTTTTTCCCAATGAGTAATCCAAGTTTACTTAACCTTAAGATTTACTTACCCAGCACTTTCAACCTCCCAAGAAAGAAAGAACCACAAAGCCTTGTTAGAGAGTCATACCTGCTTTTACTTCACCCGTTGTTAAACACACAAAAGAAAAAGCCCTATTGAATGAAGGTGGTACCCAGCAAAGCAATCCTGACGCGACGCACGTCTTTGTCGAGCACATAAATTACGGCAGGCAGTTGGACTCATGCGCCCAGTAATGGACAATTGGTACGGTCGACAATCGTGATCGGTCTACCGGTCATATGGTGCCAACCAGCCTCTTGCTCGTGCACACCTTGCACCACACACACGGCTGTTCCTCGCACAAGGTGCTAAGTTGAAAATAAAATCGAGAAAGGTGCCCCGATACTCGTGGTGCCCACCTTTAGGACACGGCCGTGCGCACAGCCGATAAGACGTCCACTATCGTCAAAAGGTAGGCACCGAGACAAGCAACGAAGGAAGGTATCACGCTCGACAGACCACTTGCTATACTACAAACACGCGGGGTACTTTCAGGTGTAGGGGTACCTGAAAGTTTACACTTTGCACGGAAATTCACTTGTTTATTTTTACAGAAAAGACGTGGTCAGGCAAGCATATTTGTACAGGTTTTGTGTAATGAACAATAAGAAATAAATTGGTAGGCAGGATTTATTTGAAGGTATTATTTGAAAATATTAATGTTTACTGCAAAGGGAAGAAGATGCGACATTTATGGCCCCATATTTCATATTTATGAGAAGGTAGATAAATCTGGTGTTAAAACATTGTAGATTCTCAATTTAGCTAGGAATTGGAAGGACATGCCTGAAGGTGTACTTTCCTTAAATATAGTAATCTTGAGGGTAATCTAGGATGGGGCAAGTTTGGTTAGGTTCAAATAACGACAATGTTGCTTCAAAAATGGGCAAGTTATGATGTATGCTTTCAAATGATGGTCTACCTTAAAAGGAAGAAGACACCTTCAGAGTTAGAGTTGTTCAATATTTCTTAATAAAATAAAAATAGGTTAGAAGATATACCATAAAAATGTTATGCATATTTTCATGGTATTCCTTCAACAATTGAGATAGAACTGAGAAATTTAAAGATTATGTGTAGTTCTAAGTGTCAAGGCATGTGTGAAGGTAGGTATTGAAGGTATATCTCCTTTAAAATTAGATGGCAATGATGAAGTTTGTGATAGGTTAAGTTAGGTAAGTAAGAGAAGCCTTGAAAGGAAGGATGTGTAAGAAGAATATACTTTAAAAAGAAAATGATATACTTTCAAATAAAGAAGATATTCTTTCAAAAAAAGAAGGTATACGATCAAAATTAGGTTTGTTCCAAAATTCTTCCCTACTTGTTTGAAGAAACTTCGATTATATGAGGTATAACTTGAAAATATAAAGTTATACCTTCAAAATATAAAAGTGTACCTTGAAATCAAGATCTTTTGTCTTCAAAATTGTAATCCTCTCCATAATATAACTACACCCAGAGAAATAATCCTGCCATTCACACAATTGATACAAAATAAACTTCACATTATTGATGGTACCGTTTGCCGTCCGTTATTTTAGTACACCATAATTACAATTATCCAGCACGTGGCCTGGCCCTTCTCCTCTCCATCCCACCCAAAGGAAGAACACAATCGAAATGCAATCGTACAACAATACCATATAACCCACTCTATTACAACACTGGAGAGAATCTAACGAAACGCGAAGGGAAAACGCCATTATCGATGACTGGCTGATGGAAGCAGGGGGGCCCTGCAAAGCCGGCCAAACATCAGAGACCGGAAGTTAATTATACTACAGCTCGTAATTTTTTCCCCAACTTTACGTTCGCTGCAACGCGTCTGCAACGTACGTAAGGGTGACCGAACTCGCTGAACTCGCATCGAGCGCTGCAGAAATAAGTTGTAGCCAACAAGCACCAGCCAGAGAGTTCTTTCAAGGAACAAAAACGCTCATTCATGTTCATGCAAAGTGGAATTGTTTTCCAAGGCAGTGTACTTTATTTTTTATGGCACGTGCGCAATATGTTTGCTTGTAAAATGATCAAAAAGTGCCACAGCGGAAGAGATGAGAGGCAGCTGGAAATGTTTACAGCAGCGGTAGGTCCAATCGATGACCGAATTAAAACGAAACAAACCGCAACTCACCACTTCAAGTGAACAACCGGAAAAAAAAGAAACGGAACAGATGTTGCACGAATAGATTGGATGTAATTACTGGTTATTATGGTCCCTGTTTTATTACCCTAAAAATATTAACCTACAATTATATAGGAATATAATACAATGTTTTTAGTTTTTAGGTTAGGAGTTTTTTTTGCCTTCTTTTACATCTAATAATGTCATTAGAATACAAATCCAGGTTTTAAAATTAATCTAAGAAAGTTTTCGTTAAATTTAGATAGATGATGAAGTAGTTTCAAGGCATGTTTGCAGGTATACCTCCTTGGAAATATGATGGAAATGTTGAAGTTTGTATTAAAATGGGTTAGATAAGGACAATTCCAACGTACAATGAATATCCTTAAAAAGGATATACCTTCCAATGAAGAAGGTATACCTTCAAAATTACATTTCTCCGATATATCTTCAACACAAGAGTTCAAATTGGCAAAATTACAAATTAGGCTATGGTACAAAATGGTAAGGCAATGTTTGAAGATATACCTCCTTTTAAATATGATGGAAATGATGAATTTTCTGATAGGATAGGCTAGATAAGGTTAGACATAAAATGAAGTAGATGTACTTAAAAAAAGATATACCTTTAAATAAAGAAGGCATACCTTCAAAATTAGATTTGCTACAAATTTCCTCCATGAAAATAAATGAATAAATAAATGAAAATAAATCGACGCTAACATCCTACCGGTACCTGCATACGTGACTTACTTCAAGTAAGAACATCAAAGGTCAACTCGATAATCATATTTTGATAATCATAAAGAGAAATTTAGTGGACTCGCAGTACTAGTAGATAAATGCAGTTTTTAGTTTCTGCGCCAATTTTATTAAGTTACAGTTTCTCTTCAATCGTCTACCATTTCCAATCTATAAGTAAAGGCTATATACCTCTTCAAATATTCATGTATTCAATTTTATTGGCCAGTCGACAAATTTAACGATAGTTATCACTACTTTATTGCGAGTAACTCGTTTTTAGTTCCTACAACGTTTGCTTTGGACATATAACTCTTGGAAAGCGTTTCAAATCATTGAATAAATTCGCACGCGTGCAAATCAATTAAACGCGCTTGTTTTACGAGCATTTCGAGTATTCAATCAAATCTCACAAACCGTCAACACTTTCACATGATTTTCCTGCGATTACCTGCGTAAAACAAACTTTGCAGACATTGGATTAGCATCGCTTGGTTTTTGGTTATTAATAAACTCGTGTTCTTGCCGCTTTAAACGAGTTTAACGTTAATTAAAATGTTGTGTATTTTATTACGGTTTATTACGGGATAGATCGCTTCTGAATAATTAAGTTGTAAACGCAGTTTCGGTGGTACTCGACGAAGTTTATGTATTATGTAGTCTGGCATTTATGTGGCTGGGAATAATTAAGTTATATGTTATTATTTATGACAGTGGCGCCTCTCACTTCGCTCTATTACCGAATTTCACATTTCTCTGTGAAATTAAATCACGCAGCGGAATTTAATTGGTGTAAATTATGTGGTATGTTTTATTATTGCGCTTCAAATTTTTGATTAAATTTTTAGTGATTAATTAAATACAGTGAAACAAAATGTAACCTAACAAATATTGACTGAATCCTTCCTTTTTTCACGCTAAAAATGATTTTTCTAATAAAACCAGTAGGAATACAACCCATTTTTCAAAAATTGTTTAATTAATTGAGGTTTCTTCCGTCAAATATTAAAATGCGCCCACCTGGGCAGCACAGTTGGTAGTGCTTCGGTCTACCGTGCAGGCGGACGGGTTCGAGTCCCCGGGCACCCATTATTCAAAATTACAACTCACAAAAAATTCATATTAAATCCACACCTATAAAAACTACACAACATCAATCAACACACAATACACATATGATACAACAAAAATCACAATAACATGTAATACATAAAAAATACATAATAACAATAAAAACCAGGCTGAAGGACCAGTACGGTCGATGGCCAGGTCCAAGAACCAACAATGCATTTTTTTATTAAAATGCTTTCCAAAAATATTAAAAACAAATTATCCAATGCGAAAGTAATAATTTGTAATAATTTGCCGCTTGTTTAACGTCAATTTTAAAACGAAATAACGAATAAAAGAAAACAAAGTAAAAGCGTTGCTGGAGAGCCCCATCACTCAATAACAATTAGCATTTTAATTTGTTCGCAAGCATTCGAAAGTTACGAAATGCCATGAGTAATAATGCAAATCGCTGTAATAATCAAATTCGCAATAGACAAATTGTAAATCACGGCTAGATAGACTGGAAGGAAATGGTGTTGAAGTGGCTTAGCAACGTCGCAAGCGAACGCACCGCCGCCGATTCGATTAAGGTTCTTATTTGTGATTAAACCGACCGATCGACCCAATAATCTTCACTTCACAGCACGTCTTGTGTAATATTTCATTGAGTAAAGTGAATTAAGGTGTTGGATATGAACGGATGCTAGAGCGGGATCAGAAAAGAGATAGAGAAAGAAAAGGAAAGGATATATACAGTAAAAGAAAAGATAGATAAAGAGATGGAGAATGAAATAATAAGAGAAAGAAAAATATACTGAAGCGATTTGATTTTTGGCGTGTGTAACATGTTACTCTTACTAATCTATTTCAATCCTTTCTAATTAGCAGATGCATATCTAATCATAAAACGCGTATGATAGGCATAGCCATCAGAATAGGAGGAAAATTCAAATGGAAGTATCAGAGACGAGGAAGTAATTGAGGAGTCAACGTCCAAATTATGGCTATCGGAATTACGCAGATGATTGATGTTGAAATAATTAGAAATTCATACAATACTTCGATAAAAATATATAATATGATGTTTTTGCTGCTAACTTCCTACTGTTATTCTTGCTCATCAATGATCTTTAATGTTTTATATCACAAATTGTGCATTTTGAAACAGTTTACTTTATGATATTTTAAATATAATAGTATCATTAAAGAGCTATTGAAATTCTTTTTCAATTGATATCAACTCAAGTTTAATAAAATCGAATTCAATTTTTACAAGAACATTTTTCTCAATTTTCTACTTTCAGAAAAAGGCAATTTGATAAGAGTAACAACCAAACTACGAATAGTTAAAAATTTGATAACATTTTTTACTCTTAACTTCCTACTGTTATTCTTGCTCTTTAAAGTTTTGAATCAGAAATTGTGCATTCCGAAATAGTTTGCTTTAAGATAATAAAGATATCATAGTATCACTATAGACATATTGAAATCCTCTTTGAATTGATATCAAACTCAAGAGGATATGACGCTTCCTTCATATAATCATCAGTTGTTTTCTACAAAATTTCTAAATAACGAAGTAAAAACGTTTGTTTTTTAGCAAATGTATATTTTTTCTAGAAAATTCAATCAAACCTAATATATATTTTTTGCGAGCAATTTTTCTCCATTTTCTACTTTCAGAAAAGGTAATTTGATAACATCACCAATCAAACTACGATAGATCCAGATATGTCCATTTAAAATATAATAACCATTTTTGCGGTTAACTTCCTACTGTTATTAATCTCTGTAACCTCTGTAATGTTTTGTATCGGAATTTGGGAATTTCGAAATATTTGCTTTAAGAAATTTAATATGACGTAGTATCACTGTGGACCTACTGAAATTCGCTTTCAATTGATATCAAACTCAAGAGGATATCTCACCTCCTTCATGTAATTATCAGTTGTTTTCTACAAGTTTTCTAACTAATGAATTAAAAACAATGTTTTAAAGCCTTTTTTTTATAAAATTAAATAAAATCAAATACACTTTTAGCAAGAAAGTTTTCTTCCCTCTTCTACTTTCAGAAAAAGGAAATTTGATAACAGTAACACGCAAATTTCGCGAAATACGCCCAATTAAGTATCCAATTAACAGGATTCAATTCTTACCGATGTGAAGCACATCTAACTGCATATAATTGCAACGCAAACCTCTTTAGCGCAATAATGCACAGCTTCTTGGTGAGTGCGTGGCGTTCCATTGTACAACATACTTGTTTGGTTGTCGTATCACATCTTACCTCAGCGAGATGCGATTCCGTGAAGGTGCGGTAACTAGAGAAGCACCGTTACAACCACCGCGCGTCTGCAAACGCATTCGCCGCCAAACGCGCTACGCAGCATCACCTCCGCAATGGAGCCGTTTCGATATTGGCACAAATATCTTATAATTATTAAATAATTACATGGCGCGAGCGCGCGGCTGCGTGTTGTGTTTTTTACGATTCCAGCAGCGAGCCGAGGAGCGGCTGTGGTGCCTAAGCCAAGACACAACAATCTCTACCGTTAAGAAAATGAAATGTTGCACTATAGTGATGGTGGCACATCATGCGAATTATACGTACAACATCGACACAATTGATTCGCAAATGCGGTAGGCACGATTCTTCAATTTCGCGAATTTACAATCGCCGGATCTGTTTAACTATTGTTGCGCTATTAAAGTCGACATTGACTGTTTGCTTATATAGCAGGAGGTCAGTGGATCAATGAATTTAAATCGTTTATACAACTTTCTGAGGTTATTAAGAGAATGCTTCTAGGAGAAGTTCATTTTCTTGATTTTAATGGCATTTATGTTTTAATCAAGTTTTAAGCAACATCTGGCAATTTATATTTAATATCATGTGTTGTGAATTGAATTGTTAAATTTCCAATTGAAATAATGGAGTTTTAAATGCTAAATTCCGACGAAATCAATTAAAATTTGTCAATTTGAAAAGGAGAGGTCACGGATTTGACCTCATGGAATTGTATGAAATTTGGTATACGTGGTATAAGATTAAAAACTAATTATACTCAGGAGAGACAACACGACTCTCAAGCGTTGTCCTTAAAAAGGGCTATCAAATTTCATACAAATCTATGAGGTTAATTCCGTAACCTCTCTGCAAATTTAAATTCGATCAAAGGGTTTTAATCCCAGGTTTTAACGTTCATATTTCTCGACGAAATTTTCTAAATAATTTATTTTAACTATAATTCAGTAAAAAAAAACTTGGAAAAACGAAGTTAAAAACTCTGAAATCTCAATAAATCATCAACTCTCCTTCCTGCGCGATAAAACATTTGTTCAAAACGTGCTAAAAGACAAATCTACCAAGGCTCAACACGTGTTCGTGAAATGATAAATGGCAACCGAAGAAGTGCATGTTCAGTGAAGCGGCTCAACGAGAACTGAAGAATCATCACGACTTCGAACCGTCCTCCTGCAAACCGTGCCCACAGGCAAATGACATCAATCTCGGCGAATCTAAAGTAACGAGTGATGTGGTGTGCTCGCGCGCGTTTTCTGCTGACGGCCCAAATCTCCACAACCGGACGCGAAAGATTCGCGGCGCATTCGATTTGTAACGCGGCAAATGACGCAATGAAACCATCAATTACAGTCGCATTTCGATCACGACAAAAAGGACGAGGCAGTGACACCGAACTGACACTGGCTGTTCGTACTTCCAATCACCGATTGACAAAAAAGCAGCATCAAGAGCAACAGGAGAAAAAACTCACCCGTCGTCGGATGTACGTCTCGATGTAGCATTGCCATTCCATCGAGCGAAGAAAGAGCAAATGCCAGCGACGCTCCAATGCTGTCACGTTGCTTAGAGAACAGTTGCGCGTGCGCTCGCAGAGTTTCACAATCGAATTGACGATTTTTCCGTGGTTTTCAATGTCTTTGTGCAGGACCTGGAAAAGAAAATCGAAAACGCATTAAAAAAAATCGAAAATCATGTTTTAAAAATCCAAAAAGTGCACTTAAAACAAAATTCTATGAGCATAGAGCACGACATGATGCACTATGAGTTGCCTACCTAACAGTGAATCCCTTTTTTCTAAAAAATGAACTTTTTATTCAAAATGTGTTTTGCTAAAGCAACAAAATGCAGAATAAGTGAATTAACAATGACATTAAACAATTTGTCGGCATTTTCATGAGTTTTCTTTGGTTTTTGGTTATAGAAAGCGATATTTTTCACATAATATGAAAAAAATTGTTCGTTATTTTCAACGTGTCAACATTTTCTACATTATTTAAGAATCCGTATAATAAATACTTCACAACTAATACTTCACAATAAACACAAAAAACAATTTCGAAGACTTAAGACATGATAGTTAAGACACATGATGCAATATGAATTGTCTACATTCACATTTTACCTCGCATGACGTTCCTACAAAAATTATAACATTTTCAAATCTCACGAGTTTCCAAGGAATTCCAATTAAACCTCGCCTCGAAAATCCTCAAAACATATCTCACATGTGTGCACACAAAGAAATTGCACGATTTTTAACCAAAACAACGTCAAGCTTCACAACAAACATCAGCATTAAGGCAATTTAGGTAATCCGAAGAGAACAGTAACGGTAACGCGCTGAATTAGACCGCAAACTGATGCATGCTTTTTGATAGCGTCTCAAAATGTGCCTCAAACTAGAATTAAAAATAAAATAACGCACGCCTCGCCGTTGTTATAATCAAATTAAAATCATGCTTGTGTTCGCTTCTTTGAGGTGTTAATTTCAGGTTTCTTTCATTCTCAAAACACGCCATCGCTAGGATGACGGGTGTCAATCAAAGGCTTCACTTTCGTTAAAAATTCTTGGAAGCCAAATAAAATTTCACAAAAAAAATTAAGCTATCAAAAGTTTTGGTCATTCTTGAAAATATTTTTGTATCTAATTATTCAATTTAATGCTATATAATTATTGATGAATTGATAAATTATTATCAATCGATTATTGATTAATGATCTATCCAGATTCTTGGAATAATCACATTTTAAACAAGTTATCAACGTTCGATAATGTATTTAGCGCTGCGGGCGGAACGTGATTTTATTAGCATTTATTTGGTTGAGTTGGTACGTACGTAATGTAATTTACTGTCACTATTGCGATTGCGCATACGTTTTGTTTAAAATCGCATTACAGGCGTAATTAACATTAGGGTATATAACAGAATAAATGCCATTTTCATTCGCCAACTTTTCTTGCGCTCTTTATTGTGACTGACGCTGTTGTCTGATGTTGGCAAAGATTCGCAGTTGATAGATGATAGACCATAATTTCGTTGTGTTGCACATGTGGTATTGATTGCACTCGCAATTCCACTCCACGGAATTGCAATTATAGCGCGCGAAAGTGTAATAATTGCGGTGTTTGCTGCGCTTCATTTGCTCCATTCGTTTGGAATTGAATTGGTAATTATGGTTGCATTCACTATGGTAGGTATTGTCAATAAAATCTAAAAATACTTGCAAGTTTAACCAGATAGATTTTGCATTTTCTTAAACTTTAATACTCCAAAGCTAAAGAAAGCACAATTCGTTTGATTAAAGTTATTTGAGGACAGTTTTCAATTGTTGCTATTTTAATTTAACTTTTTGCATATTTACATTGAAGATATCTTCATATCTTTTTGGGATTACGTAATGTTACTAGGTAGCTTTTGACATCAATAGGAATTATTTTAAAATTTTGAAACTAGTTTAATTTAGAGCAAATCATCGAAAATTTCGTGTTCAAAATTGAAATTTTTTGATTTCCCTTAGAAAATTTGCTGTAAATCCAACAATTTTCAAAAATTTGTAATGATCATTACTGATTTTAAAAGACTATTAGTTATTTTATCAAATTCTAAAAAAGAAATGATTTATCTGAAATGGAGGTATGAAAAATTTGATAACAAAGTTGCCTATAAATATTTTTGTAAATTCGAGTAAAATCTCAAAAGTAAAAATCGCTGTAAATCGAAAATTTTCAATGTTTATGCATTCATCTTTCTTGATATTAACAGATAATTCGTTATTTTATCAGATTCCCAGGGAAAATTATTGTAGCTCAAAAAGAAGTCCAAAAAATAGTCTGCATTGAAAATACAAGTAAAATTTGTGACTTCACATAGAAAAAAAATTATGTAAAACAAGCAATTTTCCAAAATTTTAATTGATCTTTCCTGGTTTGAAAATATAATTAGTTGTTGTACTTAATTCTACAAGGGAAATAATATACCTGAAACGCAAGAATGAAAAATTTGATTCAAAAGTTGCCTATAAATACTTTTGATAAATTCAATTAGAAATCGAAAAATTTCAATGTTTCTTCATTCATCTTTCCTGATTATAACAAATTCATTCTTTCAGATTATAAAAACAAAATTAGTCAATTTATAAATGCCCTAAGAGAATTAGGGAAATATATACCTCAAGTATAAAAAAATAACGTCACAATTACAAAATAATAAAAATCTGAACAAAATTGAACTTCACCGCAAAAATATCAATAAACTCTCAACTTTTAAAACATTTCTATCAAAAATTGAAAATTGTGTTATGCTACAAAATCGTTATTAACATATCCAACTTAAAATAATCCATGACAACAGGTTCAGTACAGTAAAATTAAAATTCCTAAAAACAAAACATTCCTAGAAAACTTGACTGGAAACTAAACAAAGTTTCAACCAAAGATGGAAATCGCCAACAAGGCTTCCATAAAAGGCAGAAAATCTCGAGAATCTCTTGCAAAAAAACACAGCCCAACCTCACCATTCCGCATCGCACCGCACCGAATGCAAATGTTTGCCAACAACCGCCGGCAGCGGTAAAAACGTGTAATTCTATTAACGCAGCAAGCATTTAACTTAACTTCAACTAAACATCACTCAAGTTTAGTAACACTGCAATAACCTTTACTTTCTATTCCAAAGCAATGCAAAGACCACCGAGCATACGTATGTGCCCAGCACGGATGCGCTACATTTTCGTCGAGAGCGCATTTGCACGCTTGATAAGTTTCGCCCGTAATCGCGAATAAAATATTATATAAATGCACACCAAACACACCACACCAACATATACGACGGCGTTATTGTTATTGTAGACCGAGCGACCGCTTCACGTGCGCGTAATCACGGCCATTAGCCGGGTAAAACTGTTGCAGTGCTTTCTAAATTTAAATCGAAACCGTAAAATTAAGTGCACAGGAAACGAAATTGTTGCTGTTGTAGTTTTTTCTCTATTTTGCACCAGCACATAATTTCAGCACAATTCGAGCTTTCGACGAAACTTAATCGTAACTAATTTAGTTATAAACCTAGTTAATTTTACGAGATATGTTTCTGGAGCGTTTAACTCAGAAAAATTGGTAGAACAAAAGAATGTATTGAAAGTACACACATGTTCGTAAACTTAACTAGATTTAATGAAAAAGATCAACACGTGTTTTGCCAGGTACATTAGTTGAAAATATTTAGCCATGCTGCAAGTAATTAGTAAATTTAATCAATCACATTGAATACAATGAGAAAATATGACATATAGTTTGTAGGTACCAATAAACCTAGTTGATTTCATGTGACTTGTTTCTAGAGCGTTTAATGCAGTAAAACTAATATGAAAAAACTTTAAAAATTTGAGACTAGAAAAAATAGACTAGAAAAGGCGATGCTCGTACGAGGTAGATAGGTGTCAATCTCAGAAGATATTACAACAAGAAGATGTAAACAACAAGAATTGATAAACCTTGTTAATTGTATGTAAGTCGTTTCTAGGGCGTTTAATTCAGTAAAAGCATTAAAAGAAAGTGCATTGAAAGTTTGTACATCTTTCCAAATCACATGAAAAATGTTTTGGATATATTTTTCATCTTTTCAGCTGGACTAGAAAGGGTGTTGACCCGCAATTAGTAATAAGTACATTTAACGAAGATATGCACTTAATTGGACAAGAAACAGCATTGACTAGGTGCAAACCGACATTTACGAGTACTAATAAACCTAGTTAATTTTATGAGACCTGTTTCTGCAACGTTTAATTCAACGAAACTTACCAAGAAAAGTAGTAACAGTTTACAAATTTTAACAATAGTTAAAGTACACAAGATACACGTTGGTTGATCCACAATTTGATCATTATATTTAATTTTAGGAGAAAATAGGATGCGTCCGACCGGGTGAATAATTGCCCTCTAGCGGATTATATCAGAAGTAGCGGAAATATTCAAAACAGAAGACAATCATGCATCTAACCGGCTTTCCAATAATATTTACAGTTGACTACGCTTAATCGGGACACCCAATAATCGGGATAACTGCTTATAAGGGACAATTCCTAAAGAAAGAAAGCGAAACATAACATTTAATCGAAACACAAGTACCCGAGGTGTCCTGGTTAAGCAGACACCCCTGAATCGTATATTGTTTGTCCATCTCTTCACGAGTAAACCACTGAATATACTCAAATCACAAAATAACAACGGAATAAATATTGAATGAATCTTTTAACCTTAGACGTTTATATGTACTATACCCGGGCGTTGATAGCATCAATTACGCACTTGTTTGGTGAGTGTACCTGTTCTTGTGTACATGGTTGGTAGCGTGTTTCTTTTATCTAGTTGTATGTCATAGTTATAGTTTCGAGCATCCTTGGAATCATTTTCGCGTCACGGCATGCTTGAGCGTTTAATGATGATGATGCCCGCGTTGATGTTGTTGCGAGATCTGATGATACCCGCTAGGCATTATGAACACGATCACGTGAGTCCATAAACCATCGGATTCGTTTACCGAATTGCGGTTCGTTTGAAGTTTATTACACTATTTGCGCAGGTAAACATCATTTCCACACATTCAGCGAGTGGTAGTTATAAAGAATGGATTCTCCGACTTCCCCTCTGATTTTCTGTTAGCTGACGGGCAATTTAAAATACAACGTCGAGAATAATCGAATTTTAAGTTGGTAATGAAAAACTACAAACTCTAGTTCATTAAATCGCAATGAAAAGTGTTTTGCAGCCGTTTTTACGAATGAAAACAGCAAACTTAGTGAATAATGCAATTGGTAAGCATATGCTGCAGGTTCTCGAACCACCCCCACTCCTTCATTACTAAAACACCTATGATGTACAGGCAATTATAACTTTGAATTTCTAATTTGATAGTTATTCTGCACTTCTCCATTGTAAATCATCAAGCATCAAAAACCGTCGCCAGATCAGTTCAATACCGTCTAACGTATTCACAGCCAGCCTTTTCTTCTAACGGGTCATCTCCGCCATCGGCCAGCTTTAGAGACTAGGTTAAAGACGCTTGCCTGTATCGCGAGATTTTCTCTTTGTTTACCCCAGTTGCAGGCCACAGCAACAACAACAGGATCGATTAGCCGCTTCCTTTCAAATTCGCGCGAGCGCGTTCCATCGAAATTTATAGGCCAGATTTACGAGACATGTGCCTGCCGCGCGCGCACGAAGTTAATCAATCGAAAACCAGCATCGAACGCATTGCGGTTAATGAATTGACGGCAATTAGCAATTAACAGTTCCATCGCGCGCGCAGGCTCGCGCCCGCCCCGCCGACTGCGATTACGACTACAGCGCTACAATTTGTTAATGACGCGTTAATTACACGCACGTTGCGCATTCATTACGAGCCACCTTAATAATTTTACTTTAAGCTCGAATGTGGTACGTAATTAGTCTTTTAGAAACACTCCACCCGCGTTGCCACTTAGGATCAAGTCGTTTATAGAGTGGTGTGAGTAGGTCGGGAATCCACCAGTTACATCTATTCAACTTATATTGAATTTCGTTGGAATACTATTGTGATTTCATGTAATATATTACAGTTTACAGGTGAAAACGAAGTTAGCTTTCGAAGCACTCTTTGCTTGTAATTGGGTAAATAAGTCTATGGCAGGTAGTGGGGGAGTGCCGAGAATCCGCAAATATGATTTTATGAAGTAATTTATTGCTGGCAGAAGAAACTTCTTAATCATTAACCTTAGAAACACATCGCGTTGTTGAAAAGCTGAGAATCCATATGTATCCAACCAACTCACTATTGTACCATAAAACTATTTTGATTTTAAGAAATGAAGTGCAGCTGAGAAGTTCCTCTAAGTAATTTGTGTTAAAATTCGTAAAAGAGAAAATGTGTAAGAAATTGTGGTGGATATGGGTCGATAATCTATCCTCCATGTCTACGTAACTTAAATTAATCACTAACAGTGATTATATGAATTTAATTGCACTTCTTGCGTCTTCTTTGTGATACAAATACAATAAGGGGTGATATCATCACTTGTATCCGCACCTTTTATACATAGATATCATTGTATTTACTCAGAGTAATATAGTGTTAACATGAAGAAAATTACTGTTGATTGTGGAAAAATGTTTAATACTTTCACTTCAATTGTCTATCCTCTCTTATTAAAAAACTAACATGAAATAGTGATGGGAGTGGGTCGAAAATCCACCATTTATATCCACACAACCTAAATTTCCTTTCCTCACAGTAAAACTAGGTCCAAAACTGCAATGGGCGCTCATAACTCGCAAATTTGCATAAGAGGTCATTTGCACAATATCCTCAACGCCAAAAAACGCACCATCCACATCTTAGCCTCAACAATTTGCACAGCATTTCAAGTTTTTAAGTGCAGATTAAACGCAGCGTCCATTAACCGGCGATTTTCGTCCGCATTTGTCGGCACCAATTTTCTATTTGCCATGCATTGTCGACCATTGCACGTTGTGCAAAAACGAGTTTTATGCATATTTATCCGGGCGTACAACATCGACAACGTCCCACACATACACATATATACACACTACTCTTTCGCGCTCTTTAAACAGCTGTGGATGGCTGATATTTATAGCGCACATCATCGACATCGGACGAGCGTCTGGTTTGGTCAAAGACTCGCCTTCAATCAACTTCACGATCGTGTGTGTACCAACATACAAGCGTATAAGTGCATGTAGGGGTACTTTCATAGATTTGCACATGCAGTGCACATGGAGTGCCAATTGCGCCTTCTCATTATCATGCATCCATTCAGGCGGCCTACTGCAATTTTCGCTCAATGAGTCATCGACGTGATGGTGATTTGATTTTCTGCGTTTGGTCTTTCTGTCGATGACTCGCTGGCTGACAGACTGGCATGGAGTGAAAAGTGCGCATAATTGTTGCAACTTTCTACAAGTCCAGTAGAGTGAACTACAGTGAAACATATACGAAAATTGCCGCAAAAATGAATTCCCTTTTACGCTTTACACCATGTTTCCGAACAATTTATAGCGGATTTTAGGCTTAGGTTTTCTCACAAAGCCGTACAAAACAGGAAAATTGCTTTCCTATATATGGTTAAATCTACTTAACTTTGCTTTCTTCCACGTTCCACGTCAAAAAAATCACTTGTTAAGATTTGTAGTAATAAAGAGACTGTTCACAATCCATCCCCACTACTATTTTTTCAAGTTCATATCCATAAAAAGATAAAAACCTCTTTCCTGTTCAATTTAATGAGTCTATTCATGGAAATCCTAAATTTTAATAAAGATGAGTATGTTTTGAGGATATAATTAGCAAGTTCTCTCCAAACTCCTTAAATTGTTCGATTAAATTGTTTGATTAACAAATTATCAGTAACAAATATTCATGGCTTTTCGACGTAATTATTTTCAACATTAATTTTTAAGAAAATTTCAGAAAATAATTAAATCGTAACTCGTTAGGCTTGATTAAGCTTTATCGATATAAGATATCGATATAAAGTTATAGGCCCATTCCCACTCCGTATTTTTATAAGTTTGTCGATTAGTAACGAATCTTGCTAACATTCCAAAGAAATTATTGTCAATTTATGATTCTTCAAAATATGATTTTACCAAATTTCTATTATTCTCTATCAAAAACTGGACTCCTAAGGCTTGATAAAAATGATGTAGGTTCTAGACACATTCCCACTCCTTTTACAACGATCTTGCTTTGAGTTGAATATGTATTTATTATCAAAATATAGTTTCGTGAAATGTTTGAGAAATGCCGTTGTATAATCAAATTTTCCACTCCTTGGACTTGGTAGATATAAGATCCAGGTTCTACCACTCATCCCCTCTCCTTACTTTTCAACCAGTATTCGTTTATATGTAACGCAAACATGAAAACTCCTTAGACTCTCAGTTAAAGACCTCTTTCACAAGATAATCACATGAGGTTTTCCAGCAATCGTGTTATGTAATCAAATCGTGCATGAATAAATTACGGGCGATCCGAGATCAGAATCCGACACAATCACAATACCAGTCAGTGACAGCACACGAGAGTTTCCATGTTTTCTTTTCGAGTGAAATGTTCGGTGTCGTGCGTACCGAGAAGAATGTTTAAACTACTAAGCGGAGATGTTATCAGCAATGTAATGTAAAAAACGCACCGAGGAATTGGTAAGTGACTTCGGTTAGTAGATGTAAGAGTAGAAGGAATAAGCAACATATCTCTCCTCCCTGACTGCAGGAAAACGCAATGTGGTTAATCAGCCTTAAAGTCACGCCAATTTGATGCGAAGGAAACGCACGGCGCGGCGTCAACGTCAATGTGAAGTAAATTAAAGCTGACGGGCTGCAAACTTGTTCAGCGGCTTTACCTAATAAAAGCCAAGTGCAGTAGCCGTCAAGTGGCCTTGATTAGACTTGATTACATGCATTTTGCATAAATGACGTGCGCGTTTTTTTGGAAACACCCTGTTGATTAACGCCATCTTCCTGATTTACGCCAACATAATGAGATGCAATGCATGAGGATATAAGATGCTAATTCGATTTTAATTCTCACTTTTCTTAAGGAATTTCTTCGTTTTTGAATAGACTTAGGTTTATTTTTAATTATGTTATAACGAGTTTTATGTAATAATAGCTTAGGTTGTAATTCAGAACAATAGTTCGATATTTTAAACGTTTACATAAAGACATATTATTTTAAAGTCCACTGCAATATATTTACACCTATTAAAACTGAGTAGATATAATCTGACAGTGCATATCCCAAATATTTTTAACGTCCCGATTTTCCAAAAAATAAAGTTTTAATGTCCTTTTCAGAATTTGATAAAACTACTGCTTGGGTCCTAGAACCATCCAAAATCTTCTCCAATTCTAAAAACCCAAATATTATGTTACAAACTGGTGTAATTTCAAATTTTGGAAAACAAAATCATATTCCTTTTTTTCTGGATATGACTTATATAATTATCAATAATTTCGCTCAAGCTCAACTCCTTAAAAATGCAGTTATAATTCACGACACACCCTCACTCCTTTTATCGTATTCATTTACTATTTAAACGCACAGATTTTCGAAAAAGAAAGTTTTTGACGTTTTCAGAATTTGATATAACTACTGTCCAGTAATACATCCTAAATGCTTTACTACTTGGTCCTGTAACCATCCAAAATCGTCACCAGTTCTTAAAGCCCTAATATTTTGACATAAACTGCATTGATAGACATAAAAAGCAGGTTCATGGTCCACCCCCACTACTCACTTATAACTAGTTTGTTATTTACCATCGAATATCACAGAATTTCTAACAAAAAATAGCTATTTTTCATGTTTCTAGCAAGTTAAATTGAGAAAAATTATCAGTCTAATTATACCATCTTCTTTACTAAATGATCCTAGAACTGTCCAAAACTATCTACACTTCCTAAACCTACAAATATCTCGGATTAAACCGAAGGAATTTATATGTTAGACGGACAAGATCGTCGCGTTCTATTTCCACTACCTATATTTGCGTCATACCTTCGCGAATTTTGCGAAATCTTCCTGAATCTCTCAACGGGAAAGCCGTCCACCGTCGCTTCTTAAACCCATCCGCACTATTTTTAAGTCTGATCCAGAATACGGACCTAAATATCGCAACTTACAATAGCACCCAATCACGCACCGCCGCCACCCAATGTCCCAAATATTTCCGCGCAAGAGAACTGAAGTCATAATTAATTATAGCGTCGTTAAAATCGATTTCCCTTTGCATTTACGCGCTCAATCGCATCGCAAAGCGCTAATAAAAGCACACAAACAGCGCATTCATTACGCAATGATATAATAGAAAGACTTGGAGGCATTAAAACACCGTTAACATCGTTAAAAGCATGCTAAACATTGGTTTGCTATAAAGTGGGAAGAAGAAAAAAAATTAACGCCATTCGTAGATGCAATAATTACGTTCGACACTTGTCCTATTACCTAATTTCAACGAAAATACAGGCGTCGATTCGTTCATCCACGGAAAACTAAATATACCGGTGCTATTCACATTCCGCCATTATTGACAGGGTTTAGAACCTGTTAAAACACTCTACAAGTATTGTAAAGCGTTTATGTTTCTTGTTTTCGTTCAGGACTGTTTGTGATTCGATTGTGATTCGTTTCGACGACGACGTTGTTGTTTTTGATTAGTATAGATTCAGTTTTGCCTGTTTTCACATGTGCCATTCACCATAGGCATAGCACCATAGCGTGATACACCTAAATTTAATTAGCATTTTAATTGCGGCGGCCTTGTTGCAGCCGGATAATTGTGATTCGTGTTTCGACATTTTTCGACGATGGCCGTGATTACCTTTCGGCCCGTTACGTTTTCAAAAATGAGCACACAAAACGAAAAACGCACCACGAACTTGAGACACATCCAATTAGATCATAATTGCACTGAATTAACATGTAAAAATATGTATACCAACTAATTTTACCTTTACTATTTCTTAATAAACATTTTTGAAACCTTTTAGATATTTCAAAAATGTTCTGAAAGTTGAACTTCTTCAATTTATTAACAACCTAAATATTTTTGGTCTTGAATTCCAAATAAAATTTAATAATCTTTAATTCGACAATAATTATTCTACAAATAAATTTGAAGAGAATATAACTCTAACAAGTCTTAAAAAGACTTCTGTCTTCATTTTGAAGACTTGTTAGAGTTCTAAATCGATTTTAACCTTTTTTAGTACCGAACGACGATATATCGTCGTTCGGTGCACTTGCCAAAAAACCAACGACGATATATCGTTGTGCCTCCGTTGGGGTCTTATTGTACTCATACAAGAGGTCTTTGTTTCAAAATAACTTTATAAAATGTTAACCCTTTGC